>CM040793.1:1120193-1415193 GCA_022829025.1 Squalius cephalus
CCACCGGCTTCACCGGCACCCATGTCCCACCGGCTTCACCAGGCTCGCTCCTCCTACTGGGCTCCCTCGTCCCACTGGGCTCCCTCGTCCCACCAGCTCCACCAGGCTTCCTCGTCGCACTGGCTCCACCAGGCTCCCTCGTCCCACCCGCTCCACCAGGCTTCCTAGTCCTATCAGGCTCCCTCGTCCCACTGGGCTCCCTTGTCCCACCTGCTCCACCAGGCTTCCTAGTCCTATCAGGCTCCCTCGTCCCACTGGACCCACCAGGCTTCCTAGTCCCATCAGGCTCCCTCGTCCCACTGGATCCACCAGGCTTCCTAGTCCTATCAGGCTCCCTCGTCCCACAGGGCTCCCTTGTCCCACTGGATCCACCAGGCTTCTTAGTCCCATCAGGCTCCCTCGTCCCACCGGGCTCCCTCGTCCCACTGTATCCACCAGGCTCCCTCGTCCCACTGGATCCACCGGGCTCCCTCGTCCCACCGGGCTCCCTTGTCCCACTGTATCCACCAGGCTTCTTAGTCCCATCAGGCTCCCTCGTCCCACCGGGCTCCCTCGTCCCACTGTATCCACCAGGCTTCTTAGTCCCACCGGGCTCCCTCGTCCCACTGGATCCACCAGGCTCCCTCGTCCCACCGGCTCCACCAGGCTCCCTCGTCCCACTGGATCCACCAGGCTCCCTCGTCCCAACGGCTCCACCAGGCTCCCTCGTCCCACCAGATCCACCAGGCTCCCTCATCCCACCGGCTCCACCAGGCTCCCTCGTCCCACGGAATCCACCAGGCTCCCTCGTCCCACCGGCTCCACCAGGCTCCCTCGTCCCACTGGGCTCCCTCGTCCCACCAGATCCACCAGGCTCCCTCGTTCCACGGAATCCACTAGGCTCCCTCATCCCACCTCAGCTCCACCCGGGACCCTCGTCCCACCAGCTTCACCAGGCTTTCTCGTCTCACCGGCTCCCTCGTCCCATTGGCTTCACCGGCACCCTCGTCCCACCGACTTCACCGGCACCCATGTCTCACTGGCTTCACCAGGCTCGCTCCTCCTACTGGGCTCCCTCGTCCCACTGGGCTCCCTCGTCCCACCGGCTCCACCAGGCTTCCTCGTCGCACTGGCTCCACCAGGCTCCCTCGTCCCACCCGCTCCAACAGGCTTCCTAGTCCTATCAGGCTCCCTCGTTCCACCGGGCTCCCTCGTCCCACCCGCTCCACCAGGCTTCTTAGTCCCACCAGGCTCCCTCGTTCCACCGGGCTCCCTTGTCCCACTGTATCCACCAGGCTTCTTAGTCCCACCAGGCTTCTTAGTCCCACCCGCTCCAACAGGCTTCCTAGTCCTATCAGGCTCCCTCGTTCCACCGGGCTCCCTCGTCCCACCCGCTCCACCAGGCTTCTTAGTCCCACCAGGCTCCCTCGTCCCACCGGGCTCCCTCGTCCCACTGGATCCACCAGGCTTCTTAGTCCCACCAGGCTCCCTCGTCCCACCGGGCTCCCTCGTCCCACCCGCTCCACCAGGCTTCTTAGTCCCACCAGGCTCCCTCGTCCCACCGGGCTCCCTTGTCCCACTGTATCCACCAGGCTTCTTAGTCCCACCAGGCTCCCTCGTCCCACCGGGCTCCCTCGTCCCACCGGGCTCCCTCGTCCCACTGTATCCACGAGGCTTCTTAGTCCCACCAGGCTCCCTCGTCCCACCGGGCTCCCCCGTCCCACTGTATCCACCAGGCTTCTTAGTCCCACCAGGCTCCCTCGTCCCACCGGGCTCCCCCGTCCCACTGTATCCACCAGGCTTCTTAGTCCCACCAGGCTCCCTCGTCCCACCGGGCTCCCCCGTCCCACTGTATCCACCAGGCTTCTTAGTCCCACCAGGCTCCCTCGTCCCACCGGGCTCCCTCGTCCCACTGGATCCACCAGGCTCCCTCGTCCCACTGTATCCACCAGGCTTCTTAGTCCCACCAGGCTCCCTCGTCCCACCGGGCTCCCTCGTCAGCTTGGAGCGGGTTGAGTAGGACCAGTTACACCAGTCTGTAGCTGTAGCTGTTTGTCATTGTCTCATTATCACTGTGTATTTTAGTTCCTCTGTGTGCTCACTTCCGTTGTCCAGTATTGTCTTGTTTTACATGCTGTTCTTCACATGTGGACTTTTTGAGTTTGTTTTATAAAAAATACCTTCGTTTTGTAACCTTTTGAATCTTAGTAGTATCACATATTTAGCTTGGCAACATGCTGTTCGTGTCAGTTGTTGAGGCTGATGTGTTGAGTATTAAAAATCAGTCACTAATGATGTTCTTCTACTCACCAAGGTTGTGTTTATTAGATCAAAATACAGTAAAAACAGTGAAATATTATTCCAATGTAAAACAGCTGTTTTCTGAAAATAGAAAGTTCAAAAGAACAGCATTTATTTGAAAAAGAATAATTTGTAACATTTAAAATGTCTTTACTGTCCCTTTTGATCAATTTAATGCATCCTTGATGAATAAAAGTGTTAATTTCTTACTGACCCCAACCTTTTTGCATGTTGCGTTATTTGTTTTAACAACCATTATTTAATATAAGCTTTATATAAGCAGGACATGAATGTCTGACCTGAACGAAGGAGCTCTTGATCTCTTTGAGCCCGAGCATATCCGCCGTCTCCACCATCATCCTGGGGCCCATTAACTCACAGAAGTCATCGAAATCCATCAGACCCCCGACTGAACACACACACACACACACACACACAGTATGTGAACGGGGACACAAGACCGTATTCACACACACACACACACACACACACACAGACACACACACACACTCAGACACTCGAACTCACACACTCGCACTCACATACTCACTCACTCACACACTCACTCACAGACACACACACTCACACTCTCACATACTCGCACTCACATACTTGCGCACTCACATCCTCACACTCACTCACATACCCACACTCACTGACACACACACTCATACTCACATAATCGCACTCATATACTCACACACTCTCTCACACTCACATACTCACTCTCACATAATCGCACTCACGCTCACATACTCGCATACTCACACACTCTCTCACACTCACATACTCACTCTCACATAATCGCACTCACGCTCACATACTCGCATACTCACTCTCACATACTCACACTCACATACTCACACTCTCTCACACTCACACTCGCATAATCGCACTCATATACTCACACACTCTCTCACACTCACATACTCACTCTCACATACTCGCACTCACATACTCACACACTCTCTCACACTCACATACTCGCACTCACATACTCACACACTCTCTCACACTCACATACTCACACTCACATACTCACACACTCTCTCACACTCACATACTCACACTCGCACAATCGCACTCACATACTCACACACTCTCTCACACTCACACTCACTCGCACAATCGCACTCACATACTCACACACTCTCTCACACTCACACTCACTCTCACATACTCGCACTCACATACTCGCACACTCTCTCACACTCACATACTCACACTCGCACAATCGCACTCACATACTCACACACTCTCTCACACTCACACTCACTCTCACATACTCGCACTCACATACTCGCACACTCTCTCACACTCACATACTCACACTCGCACAATCGCACTCACATACTCGCACACTCTCTCACACTCACATACTCACTCTCACATACTCGCACTCACATACTCACACACTCTCTCACACTCACATACTCACACTCGCATAATCGCACTCACATACTCACACACTCTCTCACACTCACATACTCTCACATACTCGCACTCACATACTCACACACTCTCTCACACTCACATACTCACACTCGCATAATCGCACTCACATACTCACACACTCTCTCACACTCACATACTCTCACATACTCGCACTCACATACTCACACACTCTCTCACACTCACACTCACTCTCACATACTCGCACTCACATACTCGCACACTCTCTCACACTCACATACTCTCACATACTCGCACTCACATACTCGCACACTCTCTCACACTCACACTCACTCTCACATACTCGCACTCACATACTCGCACACTCTCTCACACTCACATACTCACACTCGCATAATCGCACTCACATACTCACACACTCTCTCACACTCACATACTCACACTCGCATAATCGCACTCACATACTCACACACTCTCTCACACTCACATACTCTCACATACTCGCACTCACATACTCACACACTCTCTCACACTCACACTCACTCTCACATACTCGCACTCACATACTCGCACACTCTCTCACACTCACATACTCACACACTCTCTCACACTCACATACTCACACACTCTCTCACACTCACATACTCACACTCACTCACATACTCACACACTCTCTCACACTCACATACTCTCACATACTCGCACTCACATACTCACACACTCTCTCACACTCACATACTCACACTCACTCACATACTCACACTCACTCACATACTCACACACTCTCTCACACTCACATACTCACACTCGCATAATCGCACTCACATACTCACACTCACTCACATACTCACACACTCTCTCACACTCACATACTCACACTCGCATAATCGCACTCACATACTCACACTCACACTCACATACTCACACTCACTCACATACTCACACCAGGGTTATTATAGTTTTGCATTTTTCATTAGTTTTTATTTTTATTTCGTTTTGACTTTTTGTTTTCAAATTCAGTTTAGTTTTAATTAGTTTTTAAAGTGGGTTTGCTAGTTTAGTTTATTTTTTATTTTTTGAAAATGCTTAGTTTTAGTTTAGTTTTTATTAGTTTTAGTGTTAGTTTTAGTCTTTTTTTGTAATTTGGGTTATTTGTCAGGGGCAAGATTCAAAAAGGTCAGAAAAAGTATTGTGTAATAATAACTTAACAAAAACATCATACAATTTTTGAAAAAAATTCACACCCCATTGAAATTCCTTCACCTCTTACAAAATCCACACACCGTACCAAAAATCTACACATCTTCTATACAGAATTCACACCCTATACAAATACGTTACCACAGCTGTACAATTTCCACACCCTATAGTAGATTTACCCTATACAGTCAGTAGCCTACTCATCTGGATTGAAGCAGCAAACATTCAGTATAAAAGTAAAAAAAATGACATAACATTATTTAATATTTGAATCACAGCTTATATAGTGTTTTGACATCGACAACCACAACCAAAAAGTGCATTTTACCTCAAACATGCGACTAGTTAACTTTCTAAAGAAGGCGCAATCGCTTCTCGGGTCGACATTAACACACTGACAAAATTATATTCAGAATTTAAAATAATTTTTATACCACTTTTTAATGTGTGATTGTGTAAAGGTGTTCACGAGATAGAGATACCAACCTTTCGCAAACTTGCTTTCAACGTCGAACGAACACTCGTTCTCATGGAGGGGAGGTGTGCACGGAGGGGAGGGGCTGTGTGTGTGTGTGTGTGTGTGTGTGTGTGTGTGTGTGCGCGCATGTGAGAGACACATGAGTGACAGAGAGATGGAGGGAGAGCAGGGAAAGGAAATGCAGCTGAACGAATACGCTGCGTGTTTTAAATAGCGTTAAAAAATGAAAGACCTTGACAAAGACGAAAACTAAGGACATTTACTCTATAATTTTATTTTATTTTAGTTAGTTTTGCCAAACACACATTACAGTTTTAGTTAGTTATCTTTTTTTTGTAATGTCTCGTTTTTATTTTTATTTCAGTTAACGACAATGTTTTTTCCCACCTAGTTTTTGTTTTTTCGTTCGTTTTCGTTAACGATTATAACCTTGACTCGCACTCACACTCACTCACATACTCACATGATCGCACTCAGATACTCACGTACTCACATACTTGCACTCACACTCAGATACTCACACTCATTCACATACTCACACTCACATAATCGCACTCACATACTCACACTCACTCACATACTCGCACTCACATAATCACACGCAAATACTCACACTCACTCACACTCACTCACATACTCACACTCTCACTCACTCACTCACTCACATATTCACACTCACTCCCTCTCCTCACATACACTCACAAAATCACACTCACATACTCACACTCACATATTCACACTCACTCACTCTCCTCACATACACTCACAAAATCACACTCACATACTCACACTCCCATACTCACACTCACTCACATACTCACACTCACTCACATACTTGCACTCACACTTACATAATCGCACTCACATACTCACACTCAGACACATACTCGCACTCACATACTCACATACTCACATAATCACACGCAAACACTCACGCACTCACACTCACTCACATACTCGCACTCACACTCACTCACTCACTCACTCACTCACTCACTCACATACTCGCACTCACACTCACTCACTCACTCACTCACTCACATATTCACACTCACTCACTCACTCACTCACTCACTCACTCACTCACTCACGCACTCACACTCACTCACATACTCGCACTCACACTCACTCACTCACTCACTCACTCACATATTCACACTCACTCACTCACTCTCACTCACACTCACTCACATACACTCACACTTATATAATCGCACTCACATACTCACACACTCACACTCACTCACATAATCACACGCAAACACTCACGCACTCACACTCACTCACATACTCGCACTCACACTCACTCACTCACTCTCTCACTCACTCACTCACATACTCGCACTCACACTCACTCACTCACTCACTCACTCACTCACTCACATATTCACACTCACTCACTCACTCACTCACTCACTCACTCACTCACTCACTCACGCACTCACACTCACTCACATACTCGCACTCACACTCACTCACTCACTCACTCACTCACATATTCACACTCACTCACTCACTCTCACTCACACTCACTCACATACACTCACACTTATATAATCGCACTCACATACTCACACACTCACACTCACTCACATAATCACACGCAAATACTCATGCACTCACACTCACTCACTCACTCACACTCACTCACATACTCATACTCACTTTTTCGCACTCACATACTCACAGACACACACACACACTCTCAAACACTCACATACTCACTCACATATTCAAACCAGCCTGATCTCATCCCAAGGCGTCATATACTGACGCTTTTGACATTTCGTCTACATCCAACGCACATGGCACCCTTTATCATCAATATGAGACGCAGATAGATATGGGCCAGAAGGCGCCTCCTAGCGGTCTAACCCTAACCCTACCCCAGACCTAAACCTACCCATAACCGAACAAAGCTGTGTGCGTCTCATATTGACGCTAAAGGGTGCCATGTGCGTTGGATGTAGACGAAATGTCAAAAGCGTCAGTATATGACGCCCTAGGATGAGAATGCGTTGATTCAAACACTCACATAATCGCACTCATATACTCACGCACTCACATACTCGCACTCACATACTCACTCACACACACACACTCTCTCACACACACTCACTCACTCACTCTCACATACTCACACTCACATACTCATATTACACTCACATACTCTCTCACACACACACACACACACACACACACACACACACACACACTCACAGTCACACACACACAGACACACACACTCTCTCGCACACACTCACGTCTCATCTTGATCTGTTGAATGATCTCCAGCAGCTCCATCTCTGTCGGCATGTAACCCATCGTCCTCATGCACTCGGCCAGATCCTTATAGTTCAGATATCCATCCTGATCGTAGTCGAACTCCTTAAAGGCCTCGGACAGCTCTGGAAAACCAGCACTTGTGTCATTCTCACACACACAAACTCACTCACGCGCTGTGTGTGTTCAGACCTGAGATGTGATGCTCGGATACTCACCGTCGAGCTCCGGCTGAGATAACTCTCTCTCCTGACAGAAATCACACAGACACAGAGAGAAAGATTCATGTCAGGTCATCCTCATCATTTAATGCATCGAAAATAATGCTTGCATTTGTGGGTTTTTGTTTCTTGATCATCAGATCATCATATTAGAGTGATTTCTGAAGGATCATGTGACACTGAAGACTGGAGTAATGATGCTGAACATTCAGCTTTGATCACAAGAATAAATTACACTTTACTGTATATTCACATAGAGAACAGATGATTTACATTATAATAATATTCACTGTTTTTACTGTATTTTTGATCTAATAAACGCAGCCTTGATGAGCAGAAGAGACTGAACCGCTGTGGATGATGATGAGACTCCTAGTTTCCACTGAAGAGGATCAGAATCAGTCAGGATCAAACACACAGTCGGATTAAAGCTTCCCGACTCCATCCCTCAATCCAAGTTTCCATTGCGTGTTTTGGGTCAAAGAACAATCACTCAAGAATAAAGACCAGCTTCACTGTTTCTCTTTTTAATATTCTCACTGTCCTTTGATTTATTATAACGATCTGGTTGTGAGTGTGTTCTGCCACAGAGATTCACACACACACATCTCAGTGTCAGCTGAACCTTTACTGTATTTACTGAGATCATGATGAACTACATCTTCACAAGCGGTGACAGTGAATTATTAAATGTGCAAATCAAATACAATTTGAATACACCTATTTTTCTTTTTTCATAGTCGATTTAACAGTTTAACTCTTCACATACTGTAATTTGCAAATTATTAATTATTAATTTTTTAGCATTTAAAATTCATTTTAAAAATGAAATACATTTTTTAAAACAATTTTTACAAGTGTAAAAAATGTTTTTGTTTTTTTTTAAATAATCTTATGGAGAAAGTTTCCTATTTCATTTGTTGATACTCATTTCATCTGATTTATAGTATTTATATTATTATATTGTTAAAAGCGCTTATAAATGAAGGTGACGACTTGATTTAAATGATTGATTTAGTTTAATTTATTGCTGTATTTATTATATTAATAATTAAATTAATGGAATTTTATGAATGTGATAAAAACATGACATACATTTAAAAGGGTTAGAAAAACTTTGCCCTTATAAAGGTAAAACAAGCACTTAAAAAAATCAGCAAATATTGTCCCTTGATGGAAGAGACGCAGAAGTGTGTTAAACGTGTGTGAGAGCATGTGTGAGAAGTGTGTGACTGTCTGTGTGTGTGTGCGTGTGAGAGAGAGAGAGAGAGAGAGAGAGAGAGAGAGAGAAGTGTGTTAAACGCCTAGACACACTGAAAGGTTTGGGAACCACTGCAGTAAATGGTAACGGTGGCCTCTGGAGGTCAAACTGGGAATTAAATAAGCCATTTTATATTAAATTGATTTAATATGAGGTTTAAATACAGTTTGTCCAAAAACTCTAACTTAACATAAAAAAAAGATCACATTTAAAAAATATATATTAATAACAACACCTGAGGGGGGGAGGGGGTGGGGGTGCCTCAACAAACACACAGAAGTCATGAATCAGACGTCAGCAGGAAGAGTTTGCTCTCAGTTCTTCACTGATCCTCATTAAAGCTCGTTAGAGTAATGAAGAGTGACACTGAAGCCCATTATGTGCTATTATTACCAGTGGATTACACGTGTGTTTAAGAGACGGACGACACACACATCACGCTCTGACCCTGAACACACAGCACAAGTCAATCTGCTCACACACACGGTCATCTCCACAGCGTCTGTGTGAGTGTGTGTGTACTTGTTTTCATGACAACTGAGGAAATTTTTATGATAACACACCTGCAAATGAGGACACTCGGGAAAATAGGTGATTTATGAGGACATTTTGGGTGTCCTCATTTTTCAAATGGCTTTAAAAACATACTTAGCAGTGTTTTTTTTTTAATGTAAAAATGCAGAATGTTTCCTGTGATGGGTAGGTTTAGGGATAGGGGCAGTGTAAGGGGATATAATATACAGTTTGTACAGTATAAAAAACATTACGCCTATGGAATGTCCTCACAAATCACATAAACATGGCTGTGTGTGTGTGTGTGTGTGTGTGTGTGTGTGTGTGTGTGTGTGTCATTTAATGCATGTCTGTGCTAAATCTCACAGCACTGAATATGAGAATCGTAAATTGGTTATGACTCTTCGCGTGTCGGTCAATGAATGTACTAGGCTAAGTTTTAGTTTGATAATGTTTTTTATTTAATATTTTGTATTTGTAGGGGATTTTATGGTACTAAATTATATTTATGCTGTATTTATAATCCATTTATTCACTTTTTGAGCATAGACCTGAAAATTAAATGTCCATCTTAAACTGCTGTAAATCTTGAACGCTTTAGAGCGACAGACTGAAGTTTGATCTCTTAAAGACGACACTTGGCAGATTATTGCTGAAGTGAACAAAAGTTTTAAAAAGTGATCTTAAAAAAAGTTACAGAATTTTACGTGAATTGTTATGAAAAATGCACAAAAATAGTATTTTTAAGTTTTATATGAAATATATATTTTCAAAATCACGTTTTACTCTAAAACTGCGAGAAAATCAAAGCCATAAAATCTAAACAAGTTGTGTTCCAAATTTTGATCTTGATATTTCTTAAAATGCTCTGTCAGTGAGATGATGTTCGGCTGCAGTTCCAGACGCTTCCACTAGAGGAAACTCGCCTCGTCATTTCCAGTGCACTCGTTTCTGACCGCGAGGAGCTCAAGTGTGACTATTATTTACAGCACCATTTAACCTTTTCCAATTATGTCCATGATCTTTGCGTGTGTTCACCAAGTATCAAGTTTCATATTCCGATGAAGTTACAAATTCTAAAAAAACAAAACGTTAAATGTTCAGCACCAGAGGGTTGTGTTTAAGGTGGAACTCAGCAGCAGGAGTGTTCTCATCAGATACCTGTCCGAAGACGCTGCTCAGAAGGTTATTGTACACCTTGTTCATCACTTCATCGTTCGATTTCTTGCTCTTCTTCTTGTTGGCGTCGGAGATCAAGGTCTTGCGAAGGGCCGGTTTGGAGGCGGAGCCTTCAGCTGATTGGCTGGATTGTGTCAGAAGGAGAATATGCAAATGTGTGAGAAACTCAGTAACTAAAAATGGAAGTTTCTATTTCATGTAACACTGACTAAAAACAATAACAATAAAATACACACAAAAATAACATATATTTCCTTCACGGGTCAAAATGACCCGAAGCCATAAAATTATACTTTTTTTTTTTGTCCAGAAAGCTTATTTCATTTCATTTTGATAATTTTTCTTTTCTTTTTGTTTTAATGCAATTGTTTTTGTAGATTTTTTGTTCTTTTTATTTTATTTACCTTTATATTACTAGATTTTATCAATAAATAATAAAATAAATAGTCATTTAAGCACATTCCTCACATTCTTTCAACTTAAATTCAAAATAGCTCACAATTTCATGCATAACCCTTTTAATTCAGCTCAAAATATCTTACATTGTGTGTCTTTGACCTCTTGTGGAAAAATAATAATATAAGATGATATTTCATGACTCTAGATGTCCTTATATCTCTATATGGAGCAAATGAGCTGTTCCTCTGGGTCCTAAAGTCAGTTTCTCTTCAGTGTGCATTCAGATACACATGTTGACATTATAAAATTATTTTTTGGTAAAGTTTGAGCATTTTTAGTTTGAATCTTGAGCATTTTAGGTTTATCTATGTGCACTGAAGCATTCCTCACATTCCATTCATTCCTAAGGGGTCAAATTGACCCGCGAGTGGAGGATTTGTTACGTTTTTAAATTTCAACCTCAAAACTCCTTGAATCCATTCAAATTTTTTGTTTGTGTATTCGTGCGACATAAGTCCAGGGGTCTTGGACCCCTCTGATGAACACTCAACTTTTTACATTTTTTCAAAAATGATTTCCGGGTCAGAATGACCCGAGGGAAGGATGAGGGTTTTTAACAACAGTTCAGGGCTGCGTTTCCCAAAGTTGATCGTAGAGACCATTGCTGGCAACTGTTCTACATTGATGAACATGTTCCCGTACCTGTCAATAGATGGCGCTCTGTCCGCTCTCTGTGCCATGCTGTCGCTGTTAAGGACAGACACAATCAGTGTTGGGAAGATATTAACACCAGATAACAGGGAACCTTCTGGAAGGATTCACTCAAAGTAACGTTCCTGTAACATTAATTCAACATTATATAATAACGTTATGCAAAAACACCATTCATACATCATTCATGGAGCGTTTTTACTGAAACATTTTAGCTGGATGTTCATCTGTTTTTAAAACGTCACTACCCATAATGTCTGCATAATGATAAACAGCAGTTTACTGTAATCAGTGCAACGCATAACATGAGTAATGATAGACTCACAAACACACTTTACATTTTAATCAAGACTGTTTTACTAAAGCACTTCCACTTTATGTTTCAGTCCGTTTGTCTCTGGAAGTAAACTAGTAGCAGGACTCTTGACACACTCATTTCTTCATTCCCATCACATGTTTGAGTAAGCATCATGATTTAGGTGTCATTCAAAATTCTCAAAATTCATCCTGTGAAAAACATTGTGAAATCTGACACTGCATTACAACAGAAACCGCACTTTAAAACCTTTCGGCTCAATGTTTGATATCAGCTTCAAATTTGGCATCAGACGTATGACTTTGATTTCATAGCAATCTAGAATACAAATTATTTTGTAATTTTGTATAAAATAAAAATGTTTAGTTCAGTACATTTGCTTTACAATAAACTTAAACTTCTATAACTTTTCTACACTTTCTTTTTCTGAGGCTGCTTCTGCAATAATCTGCTGAGATCTGCTCTTTAAAGCATTCATGAACTACAAGCATCTTCATGTCTACAAGCATCTTCATGTCTACAAGCATCTTCATGTCTACAAGCTCAGACCGAGCGGTGGAAGTTAAACACACACACAGAGCTGTCCTCTTACCGTGAACACGAGCTCCTCCAGCAGAGATGAACCTCTTCTCTCTGCGTCAGAAGATCTTACAGTGATTAAGTGGATGAACAGCACAGATTAAGCCAGGAAACATGTGGGCATGGCCAACAGAAACACAACCTTCTCTTTTATAGACACAACCTGAGCTTTTCTGATGGAATGACACAAAAAGAGAGAGAAAAAAATAAATATTTATTGTGATAATTATTAATTGTGATTTAATGTTTTACGTTTGTACTATACACTGTACACGAACCATGTTCAAACATTAGGCATTTTAACATTAATAAGCGCTAAACTAGCACTGACCTCACATGTTCTCGAATCACTCTATTGTTCAAGAGTGAAAGATGTTTTACACTCAACTAAATCAAGGTTACAATCAGCCGAATCATTAAAATCCACATTTAGACATATTTTGAATTATGAAAAAAAAAAAAAAGGAATTCATGTCGATATATTTTTTTCTGAAGAGACTCCAACGAAAAATGTGTGATTGTGAACTTATGTATGTTTTTTTTATGCTTGCAAACCGTACAGAAATGACATTAATGATATACAACTTTGTACACAAAATATATCAACAATATGTTCAATGACATCTGTGAACTTATGTGCTTATACTGTATGTTCACATTTTATGACGCCTGTGTTTTATTTTTGTTTAACGAGGGTCATTAAACTGACGTTAAAGTGAAAATAAAACAGGAGGAAGAACAGGAGCATGCTTGTTTCACGTTGATTTTCGTCTGTTTTTATTGATTTTATATCAAAAATAACTATATTAACAGACGAGTCTTTGTCTCCGGTGAGTTTCTGTTTCCTCGTTGAACACGACAGTCTGATTGATTATATCTCTCGTATCATTCATGTGTTTCTGGAGAAATCCTTCAGAGTTTGTTTTATTTGAGTCTGTCTGTGTTTTCACAGGGATGATGTTGATTATTATCCGAATTAATTAATTGTTATTTAATCCGACTGTGATTTTGATCCTGACTGATTCTGATCCTCTTCAGTGGAAACTAGGAGTCTCATCATCATCCACAGCGGTTCAGTCTCTTCTGCTCATCAAGGCTGCGTTTATTAGATCAAAAATACAGTAAAAACAGTGAAATATTATTATAATGTAAAGTTTGGAGATTTTGGTTCATCGACTGCCCCCCTTCCTTGTGGTGTTCCACAGGGCTCTATTCTTGGACCACTTCTCTTTTCTTTATATCTCCTTCCCCTAGGAAACATAATTAGAAAACATGGCATCTCCTATCATTTTTACGCGGACGACTCTCAAATATATCTTCCCCTCAAAAGAGGCGAAAGTAACTCCCTCACACCTCTATTGGAGTGCTTAAAAGATATTAAGGCCTGGATGGCTTCTAACTTTCTTAATCTAAATGAAGACAAAACCGAGGTCATTGTGTTTGGATCCAGTCGGGTCAGTGATATCTTACCCGTTGACCTGGGCTACCTGAAACAATATGTGAAACCCTCAGTCACAAATCTGGGTGTCAAAATAGACAATGGTTTTAAACTAGATAAACAAATAAATAATGTTGTTAAAACCAGCTTTTATCACTTGAGGCTTTTATCTAAAATTAAACCTATCTTATCCCCTAAGCACTTTGAACATGTGATTCATGCTTTTATTTCAACGCGATTAGATTACTGTAATGCTCTTTATATTGGCGTAAATCAAACCTCTCTCTCACGCTTACAGTTAGTACAAAACTCAGCCGCACGTCTTTTAACCGGAACTCGCAAGCATGAACACATAACACCAGTCCTGGCCTCGTTACTTTGGCTTCCAGTCCATTTTAGAATACATTTTAAGATCTTATTGTTTGTTTTTAAATCACTAAATGGTTTGGCTCCTTGTTACATTTCAGACCTACTACAGATTTAAACCCCCTCACGGTCACTTAGGTCTAGTGAGCAACTTCGGCTGGTTGCTCCCAAAACCAGGTTAAAAACCAGGGGTGACCGCGCCTTTTCAGCTGCCGCCCCTAAACTGTGGAATGAGCTTCCTCCACAGGTCAAATTGGCCCCAACCCTTGAATCTTTTAAATCTCGTCTTAAAACTAATTTATTTTCTCTGGCTTTTAACCCATCATGTTAACTGTGTGATCATATGTTGTTTTAGGTGTGTATGTGTTTATGTTTTATGTGTTTATATGCACATATGTTTATATGCGCTTTTATGTATTATCCCTTGTTCACAACCTTTGTTTTTTTAAATGTGCTATACAAATAAAATGGATTGGATTGGAAGTGCCATTGTCTCCTGAATCCGCTCCCAAAACCACATTCCGCACAAATAGGGGCCTCTGGCATTTCAAGCTCCTTCTGTTTGGGCTCTACAACGCTCCTGTCACGTTTGAACACCTCATGGACAAAGTGTTGGCAGGAGTTCCTCACTGTGAATGTCTCGTACCTCTGGATGATCTCTTAGTCCATGGTGAGTCGTTTGATGAAGCACTCAATTCCCTCTGTCGGGTGCTGAATAGAGTAGCAGCAACAGGCCTGAAACTGCATCCAGATAAATGCCACTTTATGAGGCTTTATTGAGTTCCTTGGACACAAGTTGGGGAGGGAGGGCATAGTTACCCTGGAGGACAAAATTCACACCATTAGAGACTGGCCAACCCCTACAGACCTGAGACAACTGAAGAGTTTCTTGGGCCTCGCCTCTTACTATAGGAGGTTTGTAAGGGGGTTCTCATGCATAGGAGCGCCGCTCTTCCGCCTCCAGCAGAAAGACCATGCCTTTGTCTGGACTGACAAGTGCCAGAAGGCATTCAATACCCTTCAGCAATAATTGATTGTAGCTCCAGTCCTTGTTCCACCTGACACCACACTGCCTTTTGTTTTAGACACGGACGCAAGCAACGTCGGCATGGGGGTAGTGCTATCGCAGGAAAGACCAGACGAGGCGAAGGTGGTGGTGTACTTTAGCAGGGTCTTTAACAAGTGCGAGAAATGCTATTGTGTCACCAGATGAGAGCTCCTTGAAGTGGTGTTGGCAGTGAGGCACTTCAAATACTACCATTCAAGATACTGTAAGGACAGACTATGCTGCTCTCCAATAGTTGATGTCCTTCAAGGAGCCTGAAGGTCAAGTGGCCCGATGGCTCAAAGAACTCCAGTCATACGACTTCACAGTAGTTCATAGACCCGAGTCTAGCCACGTCAACGCGTATGCATTGTCACGTCGCCCCTGTGCTGATGAGGGCTGCCGCCACAGTGTAAAGAGAGAGACACAGGAGAGGGAACTGTGTCTGGAGAATAAGCTAGCACAGTCTTCATGTAGAGCACTGAGGGTGTTTGACGCACCAAAGTGGAATTTACAGCAGGAGCAGGATGAGGATCTGAGGCCCGTGCTATGTTGGCTGGAGGCACAGCAGAGACCCGATTGGGAGGACATTAAGGGGTGCTCGTTGGTCACAAAGGGACTGTGGTCCAAATTCAACACATTGCGGCTGAGTGAGTGCTAGAAGGAGCTTACCACCGGGAGGACAAATGGCAAGTGGTAGTGAAAAGTTAAAACTACTTTTGCTGGACAATAACTTTATTCTTGAGCTACTGTAAAGCCAAAACAATTGGTTACTTTAATTTCCTATTATTACTGTAAAGCTGCTTTGAAACAATCTATATTGTTAAAAGCGCTATATAAATGAAGGTGACTTGACTTGACTAGTGCCCAAAACACTGAGAGAAGAATAGGACCTTGGCCCAGCAGCTAACATCCTCACAGCTGACCATCGGTGGGATTGGGACACTCACCTCCCTTTCATTCTCATGGCCCTTTCATTTCATTCTCATTTTCATCCCCCATCAGATAGTGGCTCGTGTCGGGTCCACAGCCACTCTGCCCTGCTCGATCTCTCCTTCTGAGAACGCTGAAGCTCTGGAGATCCGCTGGTACCGTCATGACCAGTTCAGCAACCCTGTTCTCTTCTATCAGCATGGGAAGATCCAGGACGTCCAGGAGGAATCGTTCAGGAACAGAAGCTCACTGATTCGCAAGCTTGTTGTTTGTACCCATAATGTCCACTGAGGCGAGCTTGATGAGAACCCAAGTGCACTTTATTGAATATAATCCAAAAGTGAACAGATACAATATAAAGACTAGAACATAGAACTCACCAACAGTGGTTGCAGGGAACAATACTAGACAAGAGACAATGGAAACATGAAGGCTATTCATACACAGAGACTATACTGACTAACAAGACACACCTGAAAGCAATAAACAATGAACCAATGAGAACATGACACATAGACAAGGGAACCAACCAAAACAAGACACATGAACAGAGGAAGCATATGACAGGATCACATGCAGACAAGGAATCACATGACAAACCAGGAACCATGACTGAGCCAATTTACAAAATTAAAGACATGATAACAAAACCCACAACCAACCGTGACAGCTCCATTCTCAGACTGATTAAAGATGAATAACGGTAAACAAACAAACACACAAACAAATAAAATAACAGTGCTGCCCAATCCTGTTCCTGAAGATCTACCTTCCTGCAAAGTTCATCTCTACCACTGATCAAATCCACCTTCATGAACACTTGATAATCACAATTGGAGGAGGCTGGAACTGAACTTTGCAGGAAGATCTCCAGGAACAGGAATAAGATTCTTTATTGCGAAATTGGAGCAATCCTTACAGTGCCATCACTATACCTTTGTGCAAGCTAAACATCTAATTTAAATTCCAAAGAAATAATAAGATAATAACCAATATACAGTACAATACGTCAGTAAACAATATGCCATAAACAATAAAACGCAAAAACAATACAAAAACAATACACACAAAACCAGTACAAGCAAGGCGAACAGTCAAATATGGCACAGTAAGCAGTAAGTATTGCATGATATTGCACACAATGAAAGAGAGGTAAGTGCAACAGAATGTAACCGAATTTGAATAATATAGTGTAAACGTATACTAAGTAGACACACTGAGATATACAGAGGCTGTTGTTAACCTTGTATAGGATGAGATATAACATGCCCCCTCAGATTGGTGATTTCTCAGTTTATGAGTGTGTGTGTGTGTGAGCTGGCAGTGTTCAACTCTTATATGGCGCTGGGGTAAAAACTGTTCTTGAATCTATTGGTCCACAATTTGATGGACCTAAAACGTTTACCAGAGGGCAGCAATTCAAACAAATGATGTCCTGGATGGAAAGGATTCTTTAAAATGTTTCCTGCTCTTCGGACAGCATGCAGTGTAAAGCTCTTTTAGGGAAGGCAGAGGGCAGCCAGTGATTTTTTGGGCTGAGTTGATTAATCTCTGGAGAGCTTTCTTATCTGCCGCTGAGCTGCTGGCGTACCACGTAGAGATGCAGAAGGTTATCACACTCTCGATAGACGGAATCTCGATAGAGGGACACTAGCAGCTGCTCTTGTAGGTGGTTCTTTCTGAGAATCCTCAAGAAATAGAGTCACTGCTGGATTAGATTATCCAACATTGGATTATAGAAGTCTATAGATTAAGAACACTGGCTTAGAAGAACTCGATATTGCAACAGAAACGTTTGACTCATTCGTTGATTCATGAATTTGATTCATTCGTTGCTATAGGAGAGGAAGAATTTACTAAACTCGTTAAATCATCTAAATCTACTACATGTATGTTAGACCCTATACCGACTAAGCTACTGAAAGAGATGCTTCCAGAGGTCATAGATCCTCTTCTTAATATCATTAATTCATCTTTGTCTCTAGGATACGTACCAAAAACCTTTAAGCTGACTATGATTAAACCGCTTGTTAAAAAAACGCAACTTGATCCTTCAGAATTAGTCAATTACAGGCCGATCTCGAATCTACCTTTCTGTCAAAGATATTAGAAAAAGCAGTATCTTCACAACTGTGTTCCTTTCTTGAAAGAAATGATATCTGGAGGATTTCCAGTCCGGATTTAGACCGTACCATAGTACCGAGACTGCTCTCATTAGAGTCACACATGATTTGCTCTTATCATCCGATCGTGGTTGTGTCTCTCTATTAGTGTTACTCGATCTTAGTGCTGCATTTCATACTACAACATTCTTTTAAATAGACTCGAAAATGATGTTGGCATTAGTGGAATTGCACTAGCATGGTTTAAATCATACTTATCTGACCGTTATCAGTTTGTAGCAGTAAATGAAGAGATGTCTCATCGATCACAAGTTCAGTATGGCGTACCACAAGGCTCAGTACTAGGACCGCTGCTGTTCACTCTGTACATGCTACCCTCACACACACACACACACACACACACTGCACGTTTATTGTTTATTATTGTTTATTATTTAGATCCCCATTAGCTACTCCATTAAGCAGCAGCTATTCTTCCTGGGGTCTTAATTTTTACCAAAATATTAACATCAAAGCTGTACAACAATGAAGACAAAATACAGAAGTGCACACAACATCATCTAAGTCGTCTAACTCACAGGTACACACACACACACACACACACTGCACAACACATGAACACTAAACACAAACACTAAACATAACAACATAACAATATAAGCTCTTCTATGTACAAAATATTACCACTCTCTGGGTATAATATAAAATATAAAAATCACATTTCAATTGCCATAGCTCATTATACAGTCATTATTAATTACATAATTACAGTTACTCCAAAGTAAATACAGTATCAATCTTTTGGAAAAACTAACATTGTGACTCTCTGAGACCAAAAACAACGGGAGCGAGCCATGCCATGCCACCATTGCTCTATAACACAATGTTCTTTGAAGTTGATTTGTTCGACAGGCAGGTAACAAGAAACGCCCTTCACTAGATTGGCGAGTGGAATAAGTATGAACGTCACTGAAGAAAGTCAATCTTTTATAAATAATTTCAGGTGCTTTTGTAATAATTATATTTAAGAATTTATTAAGAGAATAATTAATTCTGCTTCTTACATGAAGCCATGCTAACTGATTGTGCATATCCCTGATACTTGTTCTGAAAGAACAGTTTAGAACAAGCCGAGATGCTTTATTTTGTGAAATCTGTAGTCTGTTTAAATTATTCTCTATAGTCGAAGCCCAAATGATGGAACAATAGTCCAGATAACACAAAACTATTGATTCCACCAAAGTTTTCCGCATACTAATCGGTATGCACTTTCTGCAATGGCGAACTGCAGCCATACTCCTGCCCATTTTATTCAATATTAGTTTAATCTGGGCGTTCCAGGTCAGCCTGCTGTCCACAATCACACCGAGCAATTTGGCCTCAGCCACTTGTTCAATGATCAAACCACCAACTGACAAGTTCAGAGCAGGGGAATCTTTTAAAAGATGATTAGATCCCAACACCATACATTTACTCTTCGCAACATTAATTATTAACTTATTTTCTCTGTTCCAATTTTCAATTAATTTTAGTTCATTATTTACAGTATTAATGTTATGATGGTGCAAGGAGATGAACCCAAATGCAGACAGTATGCAAGTGAACTACGTTTATTACAGAAAAACAGGGAAAACAAAACCCACGAGGGGGCAAAACAAGACAGGATCGACTATATTAGACTAACAAGACTAGACTAAGACTCAGACAGAAAAAAACTGAACAATAAACTAACAGCTAAGACAGGATCAAACTCTTCACAAGACTTTCAACAGGTTACTCGCGGTTGGTTTCACATAATGAATGACAATGAACCGGCACAGGACAACAAACACAAGGGGATTAAATAGGGAGAAACTAATGAGGGAAACAGGTGACAAGGGTAAAGCAATAAAGACTAAACGAGGATAACAAGGGGGCGGGGAAGGAGACAACACAAGCACATGGCCCGAAAAGCCACGCGCTTGCACACTTAACAAGAGTCTCTTATGATCCTACCCTAAGACAAGAGAAGTATTAAAGACACAAGGGCAGAATCATAACAATTAAGTCTGGTAGAGTCATAATCAGACACAAAAATAGTCAGGTCATCTGCATATAGGGCAATAGTGGCACACCTCGAAATAAAAGACAGATCATTAATAAAAATAGAAAATAACAGTGGTCCAAGGCAACTCCCTTGAGGCACCCCACAACGCAGAACACTTGTCTCAGAGTAACTACCATTAAACAGTACATTAAACTCCCTATTAGTAAGATAACTATAGATCCATTGGATTGCACACTTTTCAAATCCATAACAACTTAATTTTTCCAATAATAGATCATAATCAATTAAATCAAATGCTGCACTCAGATCTAACATTACAGTACCAACTAATTTTCTATCGTCAATTTCATGCAACCAATCATCCGTCATCTGAACTAAGGCTGTCGTTGTAGAGTGCCCTTTCTTATAAGCATGTTGACAGAGTGAATTCAACCCATTTTTAGAGAAATACAAATTACTTTGATCATAAACTATTTTCTCCGTAATCTTACTCAAAATTGGCAGAATACTTATAGGTCTGCTATTTTTCCCAGAGAAATGTTCCTTTTTATTTTTTGGAAGAGGCACAATTTTAGCTTTTTTCCAGTTAGAAGGAAAAACACATTTTTCTAAACTTAAATTAATAATATAACATATAGGCATACTAATCACATCAGCAACCATCTTTAACAGCTTGACATCCAGTTCATCAAAACCAGGAGGTTTATCTTTCATTAACTTTAATATGTTTTCTACTATAGTAAGACTTACTCTGTCAAATTTAAATGTACATGATTTATTAAGCATGATTGTATCTTTAATTGTCTTAAAAGATAAATCAGGGTATTCCTGTGAGATCATATCTTTTTGTAAATTCTGAACTTTCTTTGTGAAGTAATCTCCTAAATAATTAGCTATATCAGCAGGTTTAGTCAAAAAAGTGTCACCTACAGTACATCTAAAAATGTTGGTACAGATTTATCTCTCCGCCCTGTTAATTGGTTTAATGTATTCCATAATTTATTCCTATCTAATTTTACTTCCTCAAATTTATATTCATAATAGATTCTCTTTTTTGTTCTGTTTAATTTTGTAACAAAATTTCTTAATTGCTTGTACCTTTCCCATAATCCATTATCCCCTGATAAGCTTGCCTCTGACTTTAGTTTATCTCTTTTCCTCATATATTCTTTAAGTTCAGCATCTAACCATGGAGACGCAATATTTCTTACTGTCATTCGTCTTAATGGGGCATGTTTGTCAACAATTGGCATTAAGAAATTTGTAAAAACCTCCAAAGCTAGATCAGGATCTACTTCCCTTAATACTTGTGACCAGTCAATATTTCTAATATCAGCACAATAACTAGCCTCATTGAAATATTTAAACATCCGTTCGATTATTATCTTCTGGCCTGGTTTGGAGATTTTGGTTTTTCTGTTAATTGCAATTAAATTATGATCACTAAATCCAACACAAATTGAGATTGCTTTTGAACACAAATCAGTTGCATTAGTAAAAAGTAAATCTATGCATGTTTCCGTTTTTGTCCCATCAGCATTATAAACAAGTAATAAAAACTCAGTGAGTGTTTTAGCGCAATTTTCTGACCTCATGGGATCACAACACTAAGAGATAGTAAATCTTTTCCTGGTTTTTTTTTTTTGTGCGTTCCCGAGATTAGACCTTCCTTAACATAATGCCGAAAACCCGAAGTCTCTAGGTGGTCTGGTTGAGGAGTAGATAGAAGTGCAAGATTGGTGCGCACAGACAGAACAGAAATCATGAGTTAACAATCGCAATTTTGTCCGGTGGAAAATTGCGCTAAAAAATCTTGTTGGCTTTGTGACCATTTGTGATAAGTTGCAAGTGTCGGCTATAGACTGCAACTTATTTTTCAATGAGCAATTATTCAAACTACAATCAATATTTAGGTCACCTAAAAAATAAATCTCCATATCTAAATCACAGACTAAATCCAACATATAACAGATTCGATCTAAACAGACTATTGGTGCATTGGGTGGCCTATAGCAGCAACCAACTAGAATAGGCTTTAAGTGTGGTAACTGCACTTCCAACCACAGCGCTTCAACCCCAATACAACCCAGGTCCAGTCTAGTCTTTACTGGTATATGATCCTTTTGTCATGCAGGAACCAATATGTTAAAATTAATAATCGTGTGTCATCAACCAGGGTTCTTAACACTGGCGCCCCACAAGGTTGTGTCCTGTCTCCTCTTTTATTTTCTCTTTATACCAATAACTGTACGTCCAATTTAACATCAGTTAAATTGTTAAAATTCGCTGATGATACCACTGTAATAGGTCTTATCTCTGATGGGGATGAATCTGGTTATCGGAGTGAAGTAGAACAGCTGGTGAAGTGGTGTGAGGTCAATAACTTAATCCTCAATACATCTAAAACTAAAGAGATTATAGTGGACTTTAGGAAGAAGGCAGTTCGCCATCTTCCCCTCTCCATCAATGATCAGGTTGTTGAGAGGGTCTCTTCCTTTTGTTTCTTGGGCACCACCATTCATCAATCCCTCTCATGGGACCTGAATATCAGTCTCATTGTTAGCAAAGCCCATCAGAGACTTTATTTTCTCCGTCAGTTGAGGAAATTTGGGGTTAGCCAGAAAGGCATGACTCATTTCTACTGAGCCGCCATAGAAGGTGTGCTGACCTTCTCTATCCTGTCCTGGTATGGTAATGCGACTAGTCAGGGTAAGCAACAGCTAGAGAAAGTAGTGAGAAGAGCCTCTAAGATCATTGGCTGTAGTCTGCCTACTATAGCCTCACATTACGACTCCAGAATTAATAAAAAGGCGAAAAACATCACTACTGACCCCTATCACCCAGCCAATCACTTGTTCACTTTACTGCCCTCGGGGAAGAGGTACAGAAGCATCGTCAGTAGAACATCACACTTCAGAGATAGTACCTATCCCCAAGCCATACGTTATCTAAACATGGTCTGAAGCTAGAACATTGAATGCTTGAATGACACACTTAATGTGCAATATGTGTTGTTTATGTTTGTGTATTTGATGTTATTGGGGGATATATGTGAGGTATATGTGTGTAAGTGTTGTTGTGTCAGTGTATTGTTGTTAATTAAGTTGTATATGTGAGCATTCCAAGACAAATTCCTATCAACTGTAATGTTGAAATGGGTAAATAAATCTTGAACTTGAACTTGAACTTGAACATAAAAAGCCACTCCTCCTCCATTTATATTTCTGTCACATCTATATAATAGGTATCCATTTGCATGCAAAAGGGAGTCCTCTATAGTTGCATCTAAATGCCTCTCAGATATTGCCAAAATATGTAAATTATTATTTTCCATAATCCCTGTAATATCAAATATTCAAATGAGCTATTTTTAACCCTTTATTTGAGAGTATTTTATCCATCACCATTTTTTATTTTACACAAATAGTAACTTATGATTAAACATAGTAAAGAGCTATCAAATGAACAAATTAGACAAAAAAAGACACACAACACACAAAGACACACATACACACACATTCACACAGATGCACCCCCATTTTGCCAACATTTGTCAACAACAACTAATAAGATGTAACACCAACTCAGACAAGCCTACTATTTTACACATAACTTCTGTGGTCGTGAAACCATACATCATAAGTCATAAATCAAGCCAACCACTTAGTCTAACTATTACCATTTAAACTGATATAATTTAAACCGAGATACTGAGAGCATATGCATTGTAATTAGAACTTCAGAAGCAGACTTAAATATGTCTGTATAGGTTACCTGCGCAAAGTCTATACCTGTACTTGGCCATCAGTGTTCATTCGTGCTTTGCATCTCCGGTTCAACCACAGTCTTGTAGAATGTCTCTGCAGCTAGGTGGTCAGTAAACTTAATAGTTTCTTTATTAAAAGTCAAAATCAAAATAGCTGGATGAATGATGCCGTGTTTCACTCCTGCGCTCCACAACTTATTCCTCACCTCACGGAAACGCGCCCTGGCCTTCGCCGTCTCCGCAGTGAAGTCAGGAAAAATGCGCAGCTTCATTCCACGAATCTCAAACAGCTTTTCTTTCTTGGCTAAACGTAGAATCTCATCTCTCGTATCCAACCTGTGCATCCTTACAATCATTGCGTGCTGACCAGATTTAGCCACCGGGCCAACGCGATGGGCATTTTCCACTTCAGGTGCGCGATGGAGTTTATCCTTGAACAGATCATTAAGCAAAGCGGACACAAAACTTGTTGGATTCCCCTTCTCGATATCTCGAACCAAGCCGAGAATACGGATGTTATATTTCCGACTGTGATTCTCCAAACGATCGGCTTTGTCTTTCAAGTCCGTGTTCTCTTAACGCAAGCTTTCATTTGCAAACTCAAGCGCCGTAACCCTGATCTCCATGTGGTCAAGCGTTTCCTCCATAGCAGCAACTTTGTTGGAACATTCGAACATGTCTTTTTTAACGACATCAAGTTGCGGTTGAAGTTTATCAACTGCCGCATTGATTTCTTCCCGTATTATGATTCGGATCAGCTCTGACAGCTCCTGCATGTTGATATCCTTTCCTGCTGCCATATCAATCTCCGGCACCTGTTCAGCGAGGCCAAGTCCACTTAGCTTTGTTTGCGACCTTGTTTTCTTCTTAGACATATCACAGCTCTCTAAGAACAACAAGGAATGATATTAAATAGAGATTCAAAACAGAAGACTATACGGAGCTTACAGACACAGACCAGCAGCAAGGCAGACAGGAGCAATCGATCAAGGCAGACAGGAGCAATCGATCAAGGCAGACAGGAGCAATCCCCAAAAAAGTGGTGTGGTGTGAAAAAAATGTGCAGTGGTGTGTGATTCGTGTGGTGCTTTCGGAAGTTAATGATCTCTTTAGTTTTAGAAGCATTCAGGGCCAAGTTATTACCCCACACCATTCTCTGAATTTCATCTCTGTAAGCTGTTTCGTCTCCTCCTGAGATGAGTCCAACTACGGTCGTGTCATCTACGAATTTGGTGATAGTGTTGGTAGAATGGGGTTGGTGTGCAGTCATGAGTGTAAAGGACGTAGAGAAGTGGACTAAGCACACAACCTTGTGTGGCACCTGTGCTGAGAATTAAGGTGGAGGAGAAATGGGGACCTAACCTAGCCATCTGACAGATAGATGAGGAGAGACCCAAGTCCTGCAGTTTAACTGCCAGCCTGTCCAGGAATAACTGTGTTGAACGCTGAACTATAGTCAATAAAAAGCATCCTCACATAGCGGCCTTGGCGTTCTAGGTGGAGCAATGCTGTGTGCAGGGCAGTAGCGATGGCATTTTCTGTGGACCTATTGGTTCTGAATGCGAACAGTTGTGGATCGAAGGGGTCTGGGAGGCTGGATTTGATGTGCTGTTGGACCGGCCTTTCAAAGCACTTCATAATAACTGGGGTAAGTGCAACCGGGCAGTAGTCGTTAAGACCACTGATGATTTCTTCGGTAGTAGGATAACTGTTGCTGACTTCAGGCAAGATGGGATGGTGGCTGTTGACAGGGACAGGTCACTGGCACTGGAAGGCTTCACCTCAGACATTGGCCCAAGAACTAAATACATTTTATTCAAAATTTGACAAATATTATTTTAACAATGGAATTGTTGGCCAAAAACAGTCTTTACTGTCCCTGTCCCAATCAGCTGTCTGTTTTTCTGCACAAAGTGTTGTGAACACCTTTAAATACTGCAAAGCCAAAACAACAGACAGCATTGGTAGTCGTGTTCTTTCTTGTTGTGCGGAACAGCTAGGCCCCATTTTTAATTATATTTTTAATCAATCTATGTACCAACAGAAGGTCTCTGACTTATGGAAACAGTCAACTATAGTCCCTGTTGCAAAGAATAGCCACCTAAAGACTTTAAATGATTACAGACCCATAGCCCTTACGTCACTTGTTATGAAGTCCTTTGAAAAGCTGATCAAAAGAGAACTGACATTTAGGACAAATTGCCTCCTCGACCCACTACAGTTTGCATATAGACTCAACAGAGGGGTTCAGGATGCAACCGTAACAATACTCAACCTCATCCTTAAACACCTTGAGGGCAATAAAAAACATGCCAGACTACTGTTTGTGGACTTCTCTTCAGCCTTTAACACCATTCAGGTTGAGAATGCAACCCCATCTGCTGGTTGAGAAGCTCTTGAATCAGTTCCAAGTGGAGGCCAACCTTGTGGGCTGGTTATTAGACTTCCTCACAAATAGATCTCAGCAAGTGAGAGTCAATGGCCATCTCTCTGACCTGGCCCTCATATCAACTGGCTCACCGCAGGGGTGTGTTCTTTCCCCCCTCCACTACATTCTGTACACTAATGACTGTCACTCTGTGACTGAAAACTGACATTTTGTGAAGTTTGCTGATAATATGGTTATTGTCAGCTTACTGAACAACGAGGAAACTTCACACGGTCGTTGGACCACTTTGTAACATGGTGTCAGGAAGCATTTCTTGAACTGAATGCCTCAAAAACTAAGGACATGTGTATTGACTTCAGGCATAATGTCACTAACACTGTAGAAACTAGAATAAATGGTCAGGAAATAGAGGTTGTTAAAAAGTATTTAGGATCCATTATTGATGATAAATTGTGTTTTGAGCCAAATACTAGTTTGCTTTGCAAGAAAGGCCAGCAGCGCTTGTATTGCCTTAGGAAGCTGGCTAAGTTTAATGTGGACAAGACTCTGATGACCCTTTTCTATAGGTCCTTTGTTGAGTCAGTTGTCACCTTCTCTTTAATCTGTTGGTATGGGTCCATTACTGTAAAACAAACAAAAAAACTCCCTTTCCAGGTTAATTAAGGTGAGCAGCTGCATTACAGGTTCTAAGCAGAAAGGGCTGGATGAACTTTATCAGCAGCAGATGCTAAGAAGGGTTGAATCTATCCTGTCAGATAGTTCTCATCCCTTACAGGCTGAATTTCAGATGTTGCCTTCTGGATCACGCTTTAAACTCCCAAAATTCAGAACCAACAGATTCAGAACCTGCAGCAATTCTACTAAATTCTATAAAGAACCATAGATAACGTATTGACTTACAACTTATTGATTGTTTACTACTGTTTTTTACTATTGTTTATTTATTGTTTTTTATTGTTTTTAACTATGCCTACAAGATTAAGCAATCTTTGTACTGTGTGTGTGATTGTGTGTGATTTGTACTATACTATCTGCTGCATCCGGGACAATAAAGTAACTAACTAACTAACTAACTAACTAACTAGCTAAAAGTGCATCATTCAATTCATCATTCTTTTAATTTCTCTACTGAGGCAGTACACTGGTTTGCGTCCTAGCTTCAGGTTAGAGAACAGTGTGTTAAAGTTGCCCAGGAAAAATCCTCATTCTTGAACATCAAATTGGGCATACCACAGGGCTCCATACTGGGTCCTTTGCTGTTCAGTCTTTTTATTAATGACTTACCATTAAACTGTCCAGGTGCCAGCTTCCAGCTCTATGCAGATGATGCAGTTCTTTATGCACCCGCTAAGTCACCAGAGCTGGCTGCTGATGTACTGTCTGCATGTATGGCTGATGTCAGACATGCATGCTATGGTCTTTTCGCATATTTCATACTGCATGACAGTTTGGGGGCGCAAGCAGCTCCGTCTGCAACTAAACACATTGGTTCACTTTACAATCGAGCAATAAAAATTATGGATAAAAAGCCAATCCGTTACCATCATTGTTGCATCCTTGAGAAATATAATATATTAAGCTTTGAAAGCTTCAGTAATTTATGTTTTTTTTAAATTAATTTTCAAGTGTATTAATAATTTAGCACCCAAGCCACTTAGTAAATGTATTCAAAAACAGAACAGCAAAAGAGTTACCAGAAGCAGCACAAATCATAACTGTACCATACCATACTGTAGGACAAGCTTCGCACAGACAGCCTTTTCTGTTAAGAGCTGTAGGCTATGGAATGCATTACCATCTGACATTAAGGTCATATCTGACTTGAAAAAGTTCACCTCCAGGATTAAGTTGTGGCTAAAGGCAAACCAAAACTATAACCATTTCTAATTATTGTTGTTGTTCTGGTTGTGTGAGTAAGTGAGTGAGTGAGTGAGTGTGTGTGTGTGTGTGTGTGTGTGTGTTTGAAGAAATGTGAATGTTTTTTATTTGTATGTATTTGTTTTATAATGTATTTAGAAATGTGTGTGTGTGTGTGTGTGTGTGTGTGTGTGTTTGAAGAAATGTGAATGTTTTTTATTTGTATGTATTTGTTTTTATAATGTATTTAGAAATGCCCAACCAGGGACAGGAGTTGAAATTAGCATTAGCTATAACTCTATATGCTGTGCATCAGTTACAGGTTTTGTATTGTAACTATGTTTGACTGTATGGTCCCTGTTAAATAAATAAATAAATAAATAAATAAATAAATAAATAAATAAATAAATAAAATTTATGACTGTAGAATTCATAACCTCAGCAAACACTGATACAGCACTTTTCATTTCTTATTTTAATATATAATTGATAATTAAGAACATCATCATTTCAAACCAATCTGATCTGAATGTCTTGAAAGACTGACACAACTAAATAATTCCTGGATGAACGGATGAACACGAAGAGCAGTGCGGTGTTTTTATGAGACTAGAATGACCTTTGACCCTGAGCCTAAGAAGCGTAACTGACAGCAATTCAAGTTAATATATAAAAGAGATTCTGCCTGAAAGAGTTCAAAGAGTTATTGAGGTTTATAGTGTCTGGAGTATTTGTGGAAGCTGAATGATAATTAATCCCTCCAATTAACTTTTCTCTCATTTTAGTTTGTGACGATGAATCTACAGAGAAACTGACAAATATATGATTTATATATATATGAAGAATTGTATCAGCATGAAGAGCATCTTGTGCTTCAGTGGAAGCGAGAAAATCTGACCTTCTGCACAAGGAGTTTTTTTCTTTTTTTTTCAAAATGCAAAATTGTATTTCCAAGTGTAGAATTGTTGTATCCCGTTTTGTCAGACTTTTGGACTCCGCTGTATAATTTACAAAGTGTTGCAGAAACAGTACATGCACTTTCTTTTAAAAGTATACCAGAATATAGTGTAAACATAATCAACTATACAACTTCATAATGGGAAATTAACAATGCTAATAATATCTCCAGATGTTACAAATTACAGGAGTAGATTTCTTTCTCTAAAGTCTCAAATTATTATTATTTTTTGTTTTAGTTGTGGGAGACACAATTATAGAAGAACTGAGGAAACATGCAGGTATGACATCATCTCAGCTATATATATTTCATCATCTTTAGGGTGCTTTCACATCTGTAGTTCGGTTCATTTGGTCCGGATCTAGGGAGAAAAATTATACGTTGTAGCATTTTTCAGGCGTTTTGGTTTCTTTTCACACCACACTTATCGCTCTGGTCCGGATCAGTTTATGAAACGAACCAAAATGCAGTCATGTGACAACATCCACATCACTCGTTGGCCAGATGGGTCTTGAACGTATTTTCACAACTGCACTTCGATTGTCAGAATTAACGTGCGGGAAAATTCCAACAGAACTCCCGGAATTAAACAAAGGAGGAAAATCCGGCAGACAACACGCCACTTTTTACTATGGAGAGACGACTGCGTGGGCTGATTGTATCCCTAGTCATAGTTTATTATACAGTTTGTCCAAAGCGAGGATGCGGCTTAAAAAAATGTTTTATTCAATGCGCGCGACGAGTCACTTCAGGAGGAGGCGACGCGTGCATAACACGCCACTGTTTACTATGGAGAGACGACTGCGTGGGCTGATTGTATCCTTGGTCATATGTTATTATAGTTTACACCACTTTAGACAAACAATAATATTTGAGAATGAAGCGAGGATGCGGCTGTTAATAATTTCTATCAGGCTCCGCACCTCCTCACAACTCCAAGTTTGTCCGCGAGTGCAAACTGTCAACAAACATTTCTCCTCATCCCATAATCACAGCGCAGTTGACTACGGCAACTGGCTTAGTCCAAAAATGCGCATTTCTTTGGCAGTTGGTTCTGTTCGAGGTCGGATCACGTTCTCACCACAAATGAACCGCTCCAGAGTTCGTTTCAAAGCGTACCGAGACCACCTCTTCGAGCAGGTCTCGGTACGCTTGTTTGGTCCGCTTCTGGTGGGCACCCGAGTGTGATTGCCGCTTTCACACCTGCCCAAACGAACCGCACCAATGGGGAAAACGAACTCTAGTGCGATTCAACCGAACTAAATGAGGCAGGTGTGAAAGCACCCTTACTCATATATGCACATATTTGTAAATATGATCTCACACACGTTGAAGTGTATTAATAATTGTTGCATTATTTTCTTCACAGTTCAGATCACTATTGATCCTGGGCGTTCACTTCCAGATCTGATGATCACTAAGAACCGTAAAACAGTGAGAGACGCTCCAGGATATAAACGCACTGGAGAGGGATTTCCATATCAATTACGTGCATTTGGAGCTCAAAGATTTACATCTGGACGTCACTATTGGGAGGTTAGTTTAGCACGAGAAGATACTCCTCCTAAAATCTACTGGTTAATTGGTGTGGCGAAACATGGAAATTTTCTTGTAAAGGACAGATTTGCTATAACTCCATCAAGCGGTTACTGATTCTTGTGTTCAGACGGTCCTAATGGCTTTGACACCAACTCTGATCCACCAGACAAACTCCCACTGACGCCGAGACCTGAACAACTGGGAGTTCTGTTAGATTATGATCACGGTCAGCTGTCATTTTACAATGTCAAAGAGAGGAAACATCTGCTGACCATGAGCTCCAGATTCACTAGACCTGTCGTTCCGCTGTTTAATCCAGGAGAAGGAGATCAGAGTCCGCTTATAATTCTGGATTGTCCAGAACATGTAGAATCAGCTGTAGAGTCCAGTGAACCTTTACTGAGCAGCTCAGACGCCTGACTGACCAATCCAGTGTGTTTAGACAGAATGAATCTTGTGCACAGATACTGACACAGATGCTTTTCCCTCTTATGCCAAATCCAGATGTAAACTGGGATTGCAAACTCAACTTCTTTCCCACATTCATCTAGTGTCTGAAACAGAGATGATGACGTGAGTTATTAGAGTCTTCACATATTAAAGAGTTCTTCATCCTCTCTGTTACTAACACATATATCCAGAAACACATGAACTTACTATAACTATACTTTTTTTATACTTCCCTGCATGTAATTTCCCTAACCTGTGTATTAATCTGTGGTCCGACTCTAAACTTGTGTATTATGAATATTGTTGGCTCTTATGACAAACTGTGATGTTCCCATCCGAATGCTCAGTCTTACAGGAGGAACAAAAGTCTTCATACCTTTAAGATCAAGGGTCACAAAATATAAATGTACAAAATATTTCTATTTCTTTATACTGTAATGGAGCAACATGATGTATAACATGTTTAATTAAAAATTGTCTAAAGATTCCTTGACCAAATACTCTTGATATTTAACAGATGATCGTTGTACTTTGGGTTCTTATATTTCTTTCATAAAACATTGTAACTAATATTAAAATGCACATTGATTGATGTTTGTGTTCATTAAATAAAACACACAATGATCTGAAATGTAAAGTCTGATACAGATGGCTGAGGGTGAATCCACAGAACAAGACGCTTAATGTAAATACAGGTGCAAAAGAGTAAATACAATTGTCTACAATTTACTCAATTACAGTTTTTCTCAGTCGCTTTGGTGCATTTCTTAGATCAAAAGTGCAATTCTTGATACTACTTATACAAATTCCAAATCATCTAGTCACTTGTGTACATCATTAAAGCAATTTCTTATTAATTTGAACAAACTGCAATTGCTTTTGTACATATCGCAATTGATAATGTACAAGTGTCAGTTTTTTTCCACATGTTCAATTGCTCATGTCATGTTGATCAAAATATAGTAGATGGTTCTCTGTTGAATAGTCTTACCCCTCAAAACATCTAGGCATTAGTTCCTTGCATAAGCCATTACATGCAAAATTGTTGAACTATTTGTCATAAACTGTCAAGCATAGTTTTACACATTTCTATTAGACCTTTTGTACAAAAACGTGAATTGATGAATCGTGCAGGTGAAATTGGCCCTCACTCATGAAGGAATGTAAAGTGTTAGTTCAACCACCAATCAACCAGTTTTCTAAATTGCTCAAAGGTGCATCTCATGCACAATCAATTGGCAAGCATATATAGACAGACCACAACACAGAGTTGCAATTTTCCAATAATGGATGGACCAGGAAACGAACAGGGTCAACAGCCAAGAGGAGGAAGAAGAGGAGCAAGGATGCATGGTGGAAGGCAAAACAGAGGAAGAGGCAGAAGAGGACATAGGCGCATATCTGATGACATAAGGGCCACTATTGTAGACCATGTTGTCAATCATGGCCTTACAATGGCTGAGGCGGGTCGAAGGGTGCATCTGAATATTGGGAGATCAACGTGTCCTCAATAGTTCAAACGTTTCGAAGAGAGAACAGGTGTGTCCACCAATGTACAGTGCACTGTTACTGTATATAAGCAGTATACTGTATACTTCCTACAATGCTTTGTAAGAACAGATTTTCCTGCTAAGACAAAACTCACCCTGCAATAAAGCCATAAAACGCACCCTGGACAGAAGATCACAAAGAAAGAGCACAGGACATTGCCCTGTCCAAACTTATCTCCTTCCTTATCTCTCCATCCCCCTCTCCCTCCACCCTCCCTCTCCCCCTGAGTCAAGTCACCAATAGTTCACTAAGAATGTCTATATATCACACATGATGTATCTTGTGAATCTATTGTTTTTTCCTTTTCATGTTTGGTATCATTTTAAGTGTCTCAGTGCGATTGGTAAAATGGTCTTAATTTCATTGCAGTCATTGGTTTAATGAGAAAGATTGAGAACTTAGGAGAATCCTGTTCTCCTCTCTGGGTAATGTCTCTTCAAAGGGTAACTAAACCCTAAAACAACCTTTTTTAGTTAATGATCTGTAAGAATGGGGCTTTATTAGTGCTGTTCATTGATTCAAGTAATTTTTTTGACATTTGTGTGTAAAGTGTTTTAATTCTACAAAATATGGTGTAAAAACGTCTGAGTGATGCCCTCTTCAGGTTGAACGGTGGCTACTGCAGTTGAATTTTCCTATTGAAAGTTGTGGTTCCCTCTGATGTCAGAGGGTACCAGCTAACCACGCCCTTGCCTACAGAGAGATGTGTCTCAGATGCACGCCCCCCCTCCGCTGGGCTCTGCCTACTTTACCAGCATTTTTCAAATATTGCCAGTGGGTGGAGTCAGGCTCTGACCAGGGGTTTAGTTACCCTTTCAATTTATCTCCCGAAACCAGATGCTACCCCCTGGGGTACATGAATTGACACAAAAATATTGGTACAACCCTTTTGTTCTGGTCTGGGTATTTAAGGCTAGGTGACAGAGCAGTCTTTGGGACCCTGTTACCAGGAACATGCCCCATGCAGTGCTGTTTCAGTGTTTTCCCATTGGAACACACTCACACACTCTCTGTCGGGAATGCATTGCTTACTTTTAGAGTCATCTTTGAGTAATTGATGTCATGTATTTATTATTTCTGAATTGGCTTTTAATCATTTACTTCTGTAACTGGCATGATACATTTTTACCTGACAAATAAATGTTACATCTTGATTTATTCTGAAGTTTTCTGAACTCATTATTTTAGTAGACTATGAGGAGGCTGGTGCTCCCGCAGATCTGTGTCCAGGATAGGTCAAACTAAAGGCGCATATTAACGGAGCAGTAGCACGTCATCTGAAGACCTTCTGATTTCTTTCAATCACTAACTTGGCAAGTTGTACGGAAGTGGCTAAATAAACTACACTTTTCTGTATGAGTGAGCAGTAGGCAACCGACTTAAGAGGTATTAGCAAACCCTGCACCCTCTGACCAAGATCAGACTGGCGAAGCTGTGTCCGAGAGATCCACGTAAACCCGGGGCGTGTGTGACTCTGTGTGTACTATGCGTGTGAAAGTATGGGATGCTCAGAATAATCAAATATCTAAATTACTTCATAATCAATATTTATGATTATTTTCTAATAAGAAACATGATCTAAATTTGATTATCATTTGAAATTGGAGTCAGATTAAGCGTAGAGCTAAAGTAATATTGAAACTAAATTCCAATAAATTAAGTGAACTTCATTGGAGCGCTGTAAAGACATAAACGCATTATCCCTTCGCCCAGGCCGTTGGATTTCCTTCGTTGGGCCAATGGGTGGTCTTTACAAAATGATCTGAAACATGGAGAGGTCTCACCAGAATGTTGTCTGTGATGCAGTTGTGTGTGTAAACCAGGTCCAGTTGGTTGCCTGACTTGTCAGTACCTGTGGTGATGAGTCGTTTGTGATCGAAAGAGGCTAGGAGAGAGATGAAGTCTGTTGCATACGGCTTTTCGAGATGAATGTTGAAGTCACCAAAGACTACAAGTGGGGTGCCATCCTCAGGGAAAGAGGACAGCAGCACATCCAGCTCATCCACAAAGCTTCCCAGCTGACCTGGGGGGCGATAAATGACTACAATATGGATCTTATTGGGAGTTGTAAGTGTAATAGCATGATATTCAAACGAGTTATTGTTGCATAGAGAAGAGAGCGCTGAGTATTTCCAATTGTTAGAAATGAGAGGCCCTGTACCCCCACCCCTCCCAGACTGGCGAGGGGAGTGAGAGAAAGAGAAAGTGTTAGAGAGAGCAGTAGGGGTTGCTGAGTCTTCTGGACGAATCCAGGTCTCAGTCAAGCCTAAGATACTAAGAGTAGAATGAGATGCAAAGGCTGGAATAAAGCCAGCTTTATTGACTGCTGACTGACAATTCCATAGACTCACAGAACGAGAGAGAGGTGTGTGTGAGGATGAGAGAATGGGACGCAGATTAGCAGTATTGCGCTGCCTCCTGCGCGTGATGAAAGGGCGTAGTCGAGAGACAACAGGAATGTATTGAAAGCACATGTTGAGTAAGAAAAATAGGATAAAAGTGTGAAAGGAAAGGGAGAAAAAGATACTACATAGGGGTGGTGTGGCGCAATGGATAAGACAAATGCCTTTGGTGTGAGAGACCCGGGTTCGAATCCACTGTGAGACACCAATGTGTCCCTGAGCAAGACACTTAACCCCTAGTTGCTCCAGAGGCGTGCGACCTCTGACATATATAGCAATTGTAAGTCGCTTTGGATAAAAGCGTCAGCTAAATGAATAAATGTAAATGTAAATGTAAATGTACTTAAGTGCCTTCCTGGTGTCCTTGCTCGGTGGAGTCGCACAGGTAGAGTAGTCGGTCTTCACACGAGGAGTCTGAACACTTCTGCGACAGCACGCAAACTACATAGATATAATGCTTTCACCGCTTGAGTGAGGACAGCTGTCTCGGCCCAGCAATTAAGCAAATAATCCGAAAATGGGAGAAATCGAAACTAGCTCCTGAGAGGCAACACTTAAGTACAATGAAACTGCACTACTTTTCAGACGAGGCTGTTATTCAAAGTAGGAACGCGTCTAAATAAAATACAGATTTGTGTGAAGATAAACACTTAAAATAAGCAGAGAATCAAAAATAGTCTTACCTTGAGTCAAATAGTACATATAAGATATTAAGATAATAAGAAAAAACCACTTGCGCGCTCTCGCCGTATCCACAGACTGACCGCTTGTCCTGGTTTTGTCCTGAATCTCCTCTAGTTTACTCGGCCCAGCAATTAAGCTAATAATCCGAAAATCACAACTTATGCGTCGGAAGTGGCGTACGCCTCTGTCAGGCCCTGTTTTGTGCGTACGCAGCGGTTATAGGTGAGGCCCCAGAACTCAGTCACTGATAAACACACGCTGTTTGATTGACAGCTACAGTTCAATTCAATTCAATTCAAATTTATTTGTATAGCGCTTTTCACAATACATATTGTTTCAAAGCAGCTTTACAGAAAGTGCATTTCAGAGATGTACATTGAGAAATACAGTTAGTTAATCATGTATTGATTTAGGGCATAAACATAGCCAGCGTCGAGTCGTCTCTTCACAGGCGTCGAGTCGTCTCTTCACGGGTGTTGGAGAATCTGTAGTTTCCATGAGAGGCTGGATACAAACTGGAGCTGACGATCTGTATTTACCTCGGGACTAGCGTCCCGAGATAACAACAGAAAAGCATATGGGAAATAATTAGCGTAGCTGCTGTTCGCAATATTAATGCATTCAATCTGATTCAACTGTAGTATAAAATGTAAGTATTATGTGAATGCCTGGCTGAAGAGATGCGTCTTTAATCTAGTTTTAAACTGGGACAGCGAGTCTGAGCCTCGAACAATATCAGGAAGGCCATTCCAGAGTTTTGGAGCTAAATGTGAAAACGCTCTCCCTCCTTTAGTGGACTTAGATATCCTAGGAATGACCAGAAGCCTCGAATTTAGTGATCTTAAAGAGCGCGATGGATTGTAGGGCGATAGAAGTTCCGTTAAATACACGGGAGCTAAACCATTTAGGGCTTTATAGGTCAGTAGCAATACTTTGTAATTGATACGGAACTTTATAGGTAACCAATGTAGAGACGACAGAATTGGTGTTATATGATCGTATTTTCTTGATCTAGTACAGCTATTGTAAACGGACCGTTCTTTGATCGCTTTTCTATAAATAATTCAGTCAGTTTAAATAACCGATTATTTACATCCTACTAAGAGAAACAATGTGAAGATGACCTTTTTGTCACTGGTTTGATTTACTGACAGGACACAGAACATCTTACGGTACATGGATCTTTACATCAGAAATCACTGTTTCACAGATCAGGCATTAGAATAAACAATATCGTATTGTTTCATATCGTAAAGTCCATATCGTAAAAGCCTGCGCCGAGTTTGCGGACTGATTTAGCAAAGAATCCAGTGAAATGTACCGAATACGAATAAATAATGCTCAACTGAGTCATTCACATTGTTCAAAATAAACAACCACATTCCCAGCATTAGAATCCTTTGGAAGGTAATGCTCTGTTTAGTGCAGTGGGTGACCCTGTGCTCTTCTCTCTTCCTCATCTCACTAACGGCAGTGGGCGGGGCCAAAGCTGACGCCTTGCACTACCTTTATCACGTCATTAAGAGGCACATTCCAGGACGAGTCGTTCGCTGGGCCTGGTAACTATAAAAGCTGATTTTGGACTAACAAGGATATTTTCAGTTCTGAAACTTTCAGGATATTCTTATAATATGATGACCTCTTATATGTCAAAACCTCAAGGAAAATTTGATTTCTCAGTTCATGACCCCTTTAATTTCTGCATTATTTTTACAGTAACATACTGTAGATTACAGTAAAAAAGCCTGGTATTATCTAACAGAGTAGTGCACATGACTTGTGTGTTGTATTCTAAGTGTTCTGAAGTTATATGATACTTCTGTGTGATGAACAGAACTCGATCTCGACACTAAAGAGCAGCAGTCTGAATATAAACTCCAGACTCAACCGCAGGAATGAATGACACCTGATATGCAGTGGTGTTTGAGATACCTGTCCAAAGACACTGTTCAGCAGGGTGCTGTACTCCTTCATGACTCCTCGTCTGATTTCTTGCTCTTCTTCTTTTGGGCTGGTTTGGGGGGCGGAGCCGTCAGCTGATTGGCTGGATTGTCCGAGGGAGAAAATGCAGAAATGTGAGAAACTCATTACGTGAAAGATTCTGTTGCATGTATCCTTACCAGAACGGATGTGATACGTTTCAAGATAAAAAACTAAAATATAAGACACCAAGTGAATGTCAAGATGCTGAATGTCATGATCGTGGCTGATAAGAACAAAAACAACATTTAAGTGTTGCGAGAAAACTAATTTAACATCTATAAAATCAGATTTTCACAATGTGACACAGAGTGAATTTGACATTCATGTTGATACTGTTGAATTGTGGATATTGTAAAATACAGTAGTCAACATTTGAAGTGGATCAAAAAAGAACGGTTTTGTTCAAAATTCATGTATAACTTTGATGAAAGGTTTTGATCCACTTCAAATGTTGACTACTGTAGTTCAATGAATAACATGCTATGACACACTTACAGTTTTTTTCTTCTATGAAGTAAGCCTACACTGAAAAAATATATATTTTTGCTGCTTGTTCAAATTGCTTCATTAAAATGAGCTTAAGCAACACGATTGCTATACATTTTGTCCAAACTTAATTCGATTGTGTTCAATCTGCTTAAATATGTAAAATATAAATTTACTTAATCCAGTTGTGTTGGATTACATGAATGATTTGTGTTGCATTAACTGAAACTGAGCGGTGCTTGTAAGTTCTCAGCATGCTTTGCATATGGCTGAATTAAGAGAGATAAACATTGAAATTAAGTGTTATTTTATGTGTTTTTGAGAAAATGAGGAAAGGGGAAGACTTGATAGTGTGTAATTGTGTTGAACTTGCCTTGCCTTGCCTTAATGTTCAATTACATTGAAATTATTAGAACCATTTAAATTACAGTGGGTTGCCATTGTGGAGAAGAGTGGAGCATTTGGTTAGGTTGTGGACTGATTCAAATAAGTTTAACTATTGTGACTGACGGAACATATAAATCTTAGCATTTAAAATGTTATTGACTGCTATTATTAGCTAATAGCTAGAGGTAGTCTAGAAATTCATTTGCGAAATCATGTAAATTCTACACACTTTTATTTTTCAGTGCAGTTTTAAATAAACTAAAGCATGTCCACTAAACTTAACCTGTTTAAGTAACAGGGAAGCAATTCCACTGATGTGGTTGGACATTATTATCTCACATAGATTATTTCTCATTCAGTTGTGTTGTCACAACACAAGGAGCTCACATAGATTAAAAAAATTCCATTAAAGTTAATAAAAAATTATTTGCTTGTGTGGAACCACTGTCCATACTTGAATTAAGTTAGTTTAAAGAGCAATTTTTTGAGTCTATTTACCTTAATATATCAATTAAAATGAACCATAATTTCATTTCAGTCTCTGAAGATCTCCAAACACTTTTGTTAATAATAAAAACAATAAAATAAATCCATCTATAACCCTACAGAGGATCAGATTCAACCCTTAAACAACAATAAATCTCAGATTGTTCACTTAAACAGGCTCAAACAGAATGCAAACCCGGATTTCTCTATGAAAATGTTCATGTTCATGCATCACATTCATCTTCCTTGAGCAGAAGAACATGAAGCTTCTCTCCTCCTCATTCAAAACATCAAAGGAGCTGAGTTACAGTTTTCTACTGTTTATAAATAAGCCTACATTTATTTTCACTTACAAAATATTTATGATTATATGATGTATCATCATGCTGCACATGCTAAAGCACAGCTAAGTGTTCATTTATTGAGCGTCGTCTCTGTCGTCCTGATCATCGATCCATATTGATCTACAATATCGCACACTGCAGGCTTTTCCTATCCTGGAAAACTTTTTTCTACAGTCGATCTATGAGGGAAAAATCCTTGAGATCTGTGTGGATTTTCCATTAGCTATTCAATCGCCTCATAAAAACAGAAAACACACACATATGCATGTTCACACCGCAGAGATTATTACACAAAAACACATCTATGAGAATTAATATGAAAGCGTTAAATGTTTGTCTGATTTTGAAGGATCGCGCTATTTTCAGAAAGTGAAAGTAAAAGAGAGGAGGGAAAAACAGGAGGAAAATCGGGAGCACGCTTCATATATTCTGATTTTCGTCTATTTTATCGTTTATTTCGACTCTATTATTGCGTTGAACAGCTCATATTCATCTAAACCAACCAGACTACTGTGATTTAACTGTGAGTCTTAGTCTCCGGTGAGTAAATATTTCCTCGTTGAACACGACAGTCTGATCATATCTCTCTCATATTATCCGCGTGTTTGAGGGAGAAATCCCTCAGAGTTTGTTTTATTTGAGTCTGTCTGTATTTTCACAGGAATGACGTCGATTATTATCATCGCTTTACTGGTGAATCTCCTCATAGAGACTTCTGGTAAGAACAAAACAAACAGGGCTGTGTTTCCAGATAACGGTGGATCTTAGCACTTACGAGGATTTTCTACGAGCGACTTTACGAACGTTTGTGTTCATTTCACGTGCGTTTCACAAAAATGCACTTAGCACGATCGTTCGCAGCTGTGCTTTAAGTGCTACTTAAGAGTCGCTGTCCGTTTGTCAAGTGCTGAAATGTCACCTTGTACAATGGCTTGTAATTGCAGCACACGCTTGCAATTTTAAATGTTTAACCTAACTGTTTTCACCTGATGTGCATTTTCCACGAGGCCAATAATCTATAAAAGCACAAAGCTACGAGTGGAGACACCAGCAAAATGGCTGAACCAAAAAAAAAAAAAAAAACTTTTTTTTTTAAAAGAGGAGATTAAGTTAATTTTAGAGGAGGTGGAGCTATACAAACATATTATTTTCAGCAGGTTTAAGGGAAGTCATACAAATAAACAAAAACAAAAAATCTGGGAGGATTTTGCTAGAAAACGTTTCGGTTACTAAACGTAACCTCTGTTCTCTCTAGAAGAGGGAACGAGTATTGCGTAAGTAGCTTACGCTGCGGGAAAGTCTTCTTTCTCGAGATACTGAAGCCAAAAATTATCCTTAATTTTTAATAATCTTGTCAACGCAGTGCGGCAGCCTGCAGACCTAGGGCAAGCTTACTAGCGTGCCCATTGGCTGCCCTGCGGCAACTGCAGCAGCCTACCGCTGAGCCCTTGGCGTGACGTCACGACCAATGAGCGCGCTTGGCGCGCTTAATGCGTCACAGCCCGCCAAAAGGGGTGTGGCTTAGCGTATATAAGCAGGGCTCAGAGGCTGCTTCACTGGTTTCTGTCGCATGAAGCGAATGAGCTCGTGGCGCGAGCACGGCGGGTTACGCAATACTCGTTCCCTCTTCTAGAGAGAACAGAGGTTACGTTTAGTAACCGAAACGTTCTCTTACGAGAGGTTCTCTCGTATTGCGTAAGTAGCTTACGCTGCGGGAACTCTCTTGTCAACGCCGTGCGCTCCCAGCATCCACTGAATGAGTCCCAAGGAGAGCCCGGGGAACGTGATAGCAGAGAGCCGGGCGGCCAACAGAGGGCTAGCGCAGTACACAAGCACATACTAGGGAGCACGGAGCGGCACAGCCGGTCCGAACTGACAATTCCCTGCACAGTGCAGCTCAACCAGTAGAGCTAAATCAACCAACGTAGCCCGCGCACAGATAGTGGGCTGGCTTACGCGAGACTTAGACTGATAACACTTTCGCCTGCAAGGCGGGAACTTCCAGGTTGTAAAACCTAACAAATGTAGAGGTGGAGGCCCAGCCTGCCGCCGTACAAATGTCATGAATGGAAATCCCGCTGGACCACGCCCACGATGAGGCCATGCCTCTGGTGGAGTGAGCTCGAATGCCCAGTGGGCACTGCAGGTCTTTAGACGCATAAGCAGCTGTGATAGCGTCCACTATCCATCTGGACAGGCTGTGTTTCGAGGTGGCGAGACCCTTGGTGCGCCCACCAAACGAAACAAAAAGCTGCTCCGAGCGCCTGAAGCGGCGGAGCGTGTGATGTAGTTTCTCAGCGCCCTGACCGGGCAGAGGAGATACTATCGGCCTCGCTGCCGGGAGTTGGCAGGGCTGAGAAAGAAATAACCTGCGCTCTGAAGGGAGTGCCCAATAATTTGGGAACGTAACCATGCCTCGGTCTGAGAATAACTTTAGAGTCATTAGGTCCGAACTCGAGGCACACGGCGTTACTAGATAACGCGTGAAGGTCTCCCACTCGTTTGACTGAAGACAGCGCTATCAGAAAAACGGTTTTGAGCGTGAGGTATTTCATATCCACAGTTTCCAAGGGTTCAAAGGGATGCGCTTTCAGGGCCTCCAAGACCAGTGAAAGATCCCACATAGGAACCGAGGGGGGTCGCGGGGGGTTCATCCTCCTGGCTCCCCTAAGGAAGCGGATGACGAACTCGTTCCTTCCTAATGTGCGGCCCAGCTCTGAGACAGAGAACGCTGAAATGGCCGCAACATAGACTTTGAGCATGGAGGGGGACCTGCCCGCGTCCAGCAGCTCTTGAAGGAAACACAATACTTGCGATACCCCACATGTCTGTGGATCGAGCCCCTTGGCAGTGCACCATTTGCTAAACACAGACCATTTTGACGTGTAGAGCCGCCTCGTAGTGCATGCTCAATGGATTCTGGATTGTATGATCGTGTTCATGACCCCTTTTGGCAGATCAGCGTGTAATCGTTGAGGCTCCACGCATGCAGAGACAGCGCTCTGGATGGGGATGCCAGATCGAGCCGCGGGCTTGAGAGAGAAGGTCTCTCCTCACTGGTATCGGCCAGGGGACTGAGTCTGCCAGCTGTATCAGTTCCGGGAACCAAGCTTGGTTCTCCCAGTATGGGGCTATGAGGAGCACTGTGTGGCGCGCTTCCCTGACTCTCTTGATGACCTGAGGCAGCAGAGAGACCGGGGGAAAAGCAAATAGCGGGCCGCTGGGCCAGGTCTGGGCCAGCGCGTCCTCGTTCTTCGAGAAGAATTCTGGGCAGTGAGCGTTGTCTTTTGACGCAAAAAGGTCGACTTTCGCTTTGCCGAAACGGCGCCACAGTGACTGGACTGTTTGGGGGTGCAGAGATCACTCCCCCGGGGGAACGTTGTCCCTGGACAGTCTGTCGGTCTGTCGGGGCCAGGCACATGCGCGGCTCTCAGCGAGCGCAGAGAGTGCTGAGCCCATACGAGGAGGCGTTCCGCCCGGGTGCAGAGCGTCTTTGATCTGACACCGCCCTGGCGATTCACATAGGCCACTACCGATGTATTGTCCGTGCGGACTAGAACATGGTGACCGTGGAGGAATGGGAGGAAGTGTTTGAGCGCTTTCTCAACCGCGAGCATCTCTAGACAGTTTATGTGTAGGAGATTCTCCTGGTCTGACCAGCGGCCATAGACCGGTCTGCCTTCGAAGAGCGCTCCCCAACCTAGGTTGGAAGCGCCTGTCGAGACAACTTTCCACACTTTTACTACACTTAGTTTACTACACATTTACTACACTTAGTACTCAAGCGGCGTGTGTCCGCTTTATGAGAGTGCGCTCTGTGAGCGTTACCGGGGAGACCATGTTTGTGTGTAGCAGTGAGCACATGGGAGTGGGCACATTTTCTACACTTATAACACCATCGCCGTTATAGAGCGAATGCTTTGATGGCTCATATGTTTAGACGCTCATAAATACTCAAGCACCATCCTTTGAGATGCGGGTTCGCTTTCTGTATGTAAGAAAGCTGGCCGCGAGCTCGGAGAAGCCAGCAGAAAAAAATATTTTTCTGCCACCAGAGCCGGATTCGAACACGGGTCTCCAGCGCGGAGGCCTAATGTTCTGCCACTGAGCCACAGGGGCACACATGAGCTTACAGTTAGTGCGAGCATATGACCGAGCGTCGTGTTTCGTTTCGGCGTTTGCTTGCAGGCGCGCGTGTATTAAAACAGGCTTGTTTACTGCAGTATTAGTATTTCCAGCCGCCTGAACTTAGAGGAGACTGAGAAATATGCGAGAATTGGAGGTAGTCCGGCCTAGGCGGGACGAAAACACTCTCTCTTCCTCCTTTCGGCGGTGCTCGTGACGTCCGCTCTGATATCCCTTGAGAACGGCGCAGTTGCGCGGCTCGAACAAAGGGAGAGAGAGCGGGAAGATGTCATTATGTGCTGTGACATCGTTTGTTTGCAGGCGTGCGTGTATAAAAAAAACAGGCTCGTTTACTGCAATATAGATATTTCTAGTCGCCTGAGCTTAGGAGGGGACTGAGAAATGTGTGAGAACGGAGGTGGCCGGTGAGTGACGCACGCGACCGAGACGCGGGGTAGCTTTCTTATAACGTAAAGGAAGCCAGCCCGTGACCGTCTACTTCTGACATCCCTTGTGAGCGGCGCATTTGCGCGGCTCGAACAGAGGGGGAGAGCGCAGGAAGGGGCTTGCGTCATCCGGGGGGGGGGGTAGCTTTCTTGTAACGTAAAGGAAGCTATAGCCCGAGACCATCCGTTCTGACATCCCTTGTGAGCGGCGCCGTTTGCGCGGCTTGACAGAGGGGAGTAAGCAGCTGTCTATGAAAGCAGCGCTGTCTGCTTCATCCCCTGAGGCGACGGCAGTGCGGGCGAAGCCGGCCGCTGCGCGTCGGGAGGTGGGGGGGAGAAGGAGATAGCGAGGCTCGTGGGAGGGGCTCCGGCGAGCGCTCAGCTGTCATAACCGGCTCGGAAGGCCTTTGAGAGCGGCGTTTCTTCTTACGCGGCCCGGAAGAGGCAGCCGGAGAAGGGGGAGGATCATCAAACATGGCGAGTCGAGCCCGCAGGGTCGACATCGGCAAATCCTCACACTGTTCGCAGCCGCCCGAGGAAAGGGCGCGGGCTGCGTGGTCGAGGCCCAGGCAGAGAGCGCAGATACATGGCGGTCTCCGTCGCTGAGCGTGGCTCTGCATGAGCCACAGGATGAGCGAGGCATTTGAAACAACGCCTTGCGCTCTTTTAGATGCAAAGTGTGTCGCGGGGCGAACACACAAACACACACAACACAGAGCAAATAAAGGATATATTCGCCGGATAGCGAAGCAGGCAGGGAAAGCTGAAGGCGGCGAAGGCGGCCGGCTTCCTCAGTCTGAGATCCTCGGCGTGCTGGTCGCTTGATTCGACGGCGGCTTCCTCAGAGTCCAGCGATGCGGAGAGCTTCGCTGAAGAGACAGAAACCAGTGAAGCAGCCTCTGAGCCCTGCTTATATACGCTAAGCCACACCCCTTTTGGCGGGCTGTGACGCATTAAGCGCGCCAAGCGCGCTCATTGGTCGTGACGTCACGCCAAGGGCTCAGCGATAGGCTGCTGCAGTTGCCGCAGGGCAGCCAATGGGAACGCTAGTAAGCCTGCCCTAGGTCTGCAGGCTGCCGCACTGCGTTGACAAGATTATTAAAAATTAAGGATAATTTTTGGCTTCAGTATCTCGAGAAAGAAGACTTTCCCGCAGCGTAAGCTACTTACGCAATACGAGAGAACCTCTCGTAAGAGAACTGACTGCAACTAGGGCCATTAAAAGATCAGGGAAGGAGGTCAGGAAGAAGTGGCAGGACTTTATCTCTCTACAGATGAAGCGTTGTCGGGATAAATCCGGTTTGCGTGGCCACGTGGAAGCGATAAAAATTCTGTATTATTAATTTTAAGGCCAGACAAGTAGTTTGTTGAGGGTTGATTTGTAGGGAAGGACTACACGCCTGCGCACATATATTCAAACGCACATACCTATAGACTGAACACGTAATACGCATGTGCGCCATCAGCGTTTACACAGGTTCGCGTTTTTGAAGTTTGCGCAGAAAGAAGAGTTTTCTGTTAAAACGATGTCGTGTTAGCGGCTCCTTAGTTAATAACTAATGATCGTTGCGATGGAAGTGAATCAATCAAACTAACTTTATCTGGACAATAACTTTATTCTAGAGCCGCTGTAAAGCCCAAACACTTTACTTTAATTTCCTATTATCAATGTAAAGCTGCTTTGGAACAATCTACATTGTTAAAAGCGCTGTATAAATGAAGATGACTTGACTTAACTTGACAATAGATAATGGACACTTTTTGCATCCAAATTCTAGCTGAAATATTGCTAATGATACGATTCACTGTAACTATTAAAATAAATACAGTATATACATACATTAAAGACTAATGCATAGTATTTTTTTGAGGGGGGGGGGGGGGGTATATATCTTGTATATCTTTATATCTATAGTATATCTTTCTGTGTTTCTCAGTGTCGTTCACTGTTGTGGTTCCTCGTGATCAGACAGTGGCTCATGTCGGGTCCACAGTCACTCTGCCCTGCTGGATCTCTCCTCCTGAGAACGCTGAAGCTCTGGAGATCCGCTGGTACCGTCAAGAGTTCAGCAACCCTGTTCTCCTCTATCAGCATGGGAAGATCCAGGACGTCCAGGAGGAATCGTTCAGGAACAGAAGCTCATTGACTCTGTGGTCAGATCTGTCTGGTGGACTGAAGGATGGAGACGTCTCTCTACGCCTGGAGAAACTCAGGATTCAGGATGAAGGTTCATTTCACTGTTATGTCAGTGGTGAACTTGCATTTGGCAGCAGTAAAGTGGTTCTCAAAGTCACTGGTGAGTCAAAAACTATATTATACAATTCATTATGTTTTTATGGATCTACTGCTCATTAAAGGAATAATTCACCTATTGTGTTGCATGAGTAGGCTTTTCTCCAGATTTCAACCACTATAACTCTGAAACAAATGGAATATCAAAACCAGTTTTTTGCAGCATAATGCTGACCTAATTTTCCAAAGAAATTGTCAACCCAGCAATCAGGGAATGTTCTCATAACTTTCGCTAATGTTCTGGCAATGTTCTCTCAAAATAATGAACAAATATTATTTCAATATTCTTCTAGTAACATTAATAAAATGTTTGTTAAATGTTATCTGGTCTAACAATGTTAATGTAAGGTTAGCACAAAAACTTTATTTATAAATTGTTTGTAGAAGGTTTTATAAATGTCTTGATAATGTTGGGAGAAAACATTCTTATAACAACAATTTTTTAACATCTTTTAAACATTTAGAATGACAACTAACTTCAAATGAATAAAGCTGTGATTGCGGTTTTAAAAGAACATCCTTGGAACGTGGGAAAGTTGTATTGCTTGTCCAATAGTTATTGTTCCTAACTTTTCTCTTAAATTTATGTAAAGGTTATGCAAGGGTTAGAATTAGAAGAAAATCATGAAATCACCTCATATTGTCATTAGTATTTGATGAATGCTTTCATAATGTTGGCAGAAAACATTCTTTGAACATCATCCTTCGAACGTCCATTAAATATTAAGCTTCACTAATGGCTACACAGCAAAATCCCCTGTATTTCATTAACCCCACTCAGTGTGACCATTATGTCAAGTCACCTTTATTTATATAGCGCTTTATACAATACAGATTGTGTCAAAGCAGCTTTACAGGGATTACAGGAAAATTACGCATTTCGGCTGTTCAACTGAAGTCAGTTCAGTGTTGATTTAATTTTGTTGTAAAGATCTTCAATTAATAAATTACTTCATTTAATCTATAATGCAGTTCTGCAAAAAAAATGTCATCAACCAGACTATGGTAACCTTGGGATAAGGACGAGACAGACAGACTAATATTAGCGTAGCGTAATATCAGTCTATCTTCTTATGATGTAACGAGTACATCAGGTGTTATAGGAAGTGTTTCCGGTTCCGGCTGACCTAATTTATGTAGCCTAACAATCATTTAACTGATTTGATTAATAGAAATTGATAATGTGTCTCGTGTATGCCAGGTTAAAGATATGTGTTTTAGTTTTTAGTTACAGGATCTACCATCTGCAGTTGATTTTGATATTCTAGGTATTATCAACTGGCCAGAATTTTGAGATCGCAATAGACGTGAAGGACTATAATGCGTTAAGAGCTCGCTCAAGTACTGCGGAGCTAAACCATTTAGTGCTTTGTAAGTAATCAGAAATATTTTTAAATTTATACAGTGTTAAATAGGGAGCCAATTCAGTGTTGACAAAACTGGGCTAATATGGTCATACTTCCTGGTTCTAGTAAGAATTCGAGCTTCTGCTTTTTGAACTAGCTGTAGTTTGTTTATTAAGCGTGCAGGGCAACCACCCAGTAGAGCATTACAATAATCTAGCCTTGAGGTCATGAACTAACTGTTCCGCATTTGTCATTGAGATCAAATGTCGTAGTTTAGATATATTTTTAAGATGGAAGAATGTGGTTTTACAGATACTAGAAACGTGGCTTTCAAATGAAAGATTGGTATCAAAGACCAAACCCAGGTTCCTAACTGACAACAGAGACTTGACAGAACATTCATCAAGTGTTAGACAGTATTTTAGGTTATTACGTGCTGAGGTTTTTGGTCCAATAATTAGAAACTGTTTTTTTTTGGTTTTTTTTTAGAATTAAGTAGTAGCAAATTAGTAGTCATCCAATTTTTTATATCAGCTATGCATTCCATTAATTTTGTGAATTGGTTTCTTTGGGGCATGAGGAATTATAGAGTATCATCATCATAACAGTGAAAACTAACGCCATGCCTCCTAATGGTATCTCACAAGGGTAGCATATACATGAAAAGTACCGGTCCTATTACTGAGTCTTGTGGTACACCACACTGAACTTGTGATTTAACACTTTCTGGTCTCACACAGATATCTTCATCTTTTCAGTGTTAATGCACTACAGCAGGGATCGGCAAGTAACTTTGGCCACGGGCCAATATTTTTTTTAGCCAGTAGATGGCGGGCCAGCTACACAAAGTAGGCCTATGGATACAAATTAAATACTCTTATATAGGCCTATAATAGCGGAATATGATGGGTCCGTCACCGTCCGTGGATCATTCGTTCAATCGTTTTTTCAAATTAAAACCAAAAATAAAAAGATGAAAAACGACTTGTTTTTCCATTAGGCTATTTATTTCCTGAACTAAAATGAAAAAAAAAAAAAAAATAACGACGGGTTTTCTGATTTTGTGCTCAGATCAAAAATAAAAAAAAATAATTACTGGATTAGACAAATTTTAATTTTGATTTTTCATTTTTAATTTAACACCTTAGGCATATATCAAGGAAATAATTTTAAACAGATCAAGTAGCTACTATTGTGGTAACAGATTACAGACATTTTAATAAAGGTGTGAATAGCAATCATGCCTCATTCGCTTACAGTCCGACTTTTGAACTTTATTCCTTTTTTTTTATTATTAGTTATTCGGGACACACACATACACACCTAAGGTTTAAGGAGGTCTGCGCGGGACTGTTTTTTTCCCGTCCCGCTCCCACAAGGTTCTATTCAGCAACCGCTGTTATATATCTGCTTTCTTGTGTAATCAGATATCTCTCATACACTCTGCCGAATTAAATCAGTCATACGCTTGATAACTTTCCAAATGGCGTCTTTACTTTTCTGCTTCTCAACGTGAACTCCTTTCTACATCCGGTCCCCGCATGCATACTAGTACACTCACATCTTAAAGATACAGACCATCATTCTACTACATGACAACCGCTTAAAATACACTCGGTGTTCACCAGCTTTATTTCCCGACCTGACGGGTCCACAAAATTTAGATCTCGTTTCCAGAATCTCACATTCAAATGTCTCTAACGGAAAGAAGGAGATTAAGTAGCCTATAATAATTATAAATGCTATACAAAAATTGTGTTCGTGTCAATATAAATTTTAGGCTATTTTAACATTGTAGGCTACTGTCAGCAGAGAAAAAAAATGCCACAGAAAAAAATTATGAAATATAAATAACATAAATTAAATAGGGCAAAGATCACTCAAATTTCTAAGCAACATAAACGAAAACCATATTGCCCTACTGACAAATGAAGTAGGCTATTTTCTGCCAAACTATTTCAAACATCCTTGCAAAAAAAGAATGTTGTTGACTGACAATGGTTTCAGTACCAAACAGCTCCTCAGAGCTAGATGTACAGGTGGTCAGAATTAAGTACGGATACGCTGTCAAAAGATGTCGGGAGTGGGCTATTGTCAGTCAGACCGCCCGCTCCGTCCAAAGTACACAAGAGTTCTGACCGCTACCGTCTTTTGACACGTGAATGGACACAAAGTGGTCAAGCGTATAACTAGACGCGGCAGGCGCGAATTTGACGCGCTATTCGCATCCGGTGTGAACGCAGTTATACTTTCAAATGTAATCCCGCGCCGCATGATTCCCTATGGGCGTTTCACACAGTATGCATCGGTGAAATCGCCGCGCGACTACGGATTTTCTCAAGTAGTGGAAGAGTTTTATGCAGCATTTAGCCTAGGACTTCCAAAATAATCCGGCGGGCCAGAAAATATTGCTGGCGGGCCAGTTTTGGCCCGCGGGCCGCCAGTTGCTGTTCCCTGCACTACAGTGATATCACAATAGCTGGTTCTGTTTTTTGTTGTTGTTTTTTTTCCATTAATGCTCCAACTTCATAATTGTTAAATTTAAGCCTATCATGAAACTACAGACAAAGCAGTTGTTTAACCCTCTGGGGTCTGACGTGTTTTCTGGCCCTGGAGGTGTTCGGACATGCTCTGACATTTGTGCTTATTTCTGTTACTTGTGACATTTTCATGGCTAAAGTCTGATTACACTGTATTCAGCACAAACTCTGCTACGATAATATATCAGCAGCATGTATGTAAAAGTTTGTAGTTTTGAGATAATGACATTTATGCGTGGTTTGTGAAAAAAACAAAAACAATTGTCACTGAAATAAGGCCATGAAACCCATACTGACTTTTGAAAATTGTATCATGTAGCCTAGAATATTTGCTTCAAAACTATGTGAAAATCATCCTGACTGCTCATTCAGATAAGACAATATATTGATTTAAAATTTGTAAGACGTGTTTTGTGTAAGAAAGCTTTATGCGAGCAGGCGTAAACACATCCTGAATATTGATGGCTTTTCACACCTGAGAAAGACAAAGACCCTCCCCTAATGGCCCTATTAGGTGCTATCAGGCCCTATCATTCTGAGCAACCTTGCACAAAGAATGAGGAGATTTAAAAAAGAATGGCTTTTAGATTGTTTGGATTTATTTACAACACAACATAATCCAAAAATATACAACAAATGACAAAAAAGCACACTATTGAAAACAATGATCCAAAGACAGAGACCTTTGTGCCATTCCTAAAAACATTGTACATACCTTTCATTTCCAAGGTGTTTGATTTTCACTTTACCATGTTCATGTACAGAGACTCATGCAGTCAGCAGGACTCATCAGTGGGGCATCTGGTCCCTGTAAAAAAAACACACAAAAAAAACACTGTGAACATACTGATATCAAGAGAAACTATAGGGCTGCACGATTTTGGGAATAGATTTTTAGATTTTTCTAGATTTTAGAATTTGCTTTTTAAAATTCACAGAATACACACACACACACACACACACACACACACACAAATGTTTCCAACAATATATAATGAACACCAGGTTTGTTGTACCTTGTAGGCATAGGCTACGCGCAGTGCTGCATAAAATAATAATAACAATAACCTATAGCAGCCTATAAATCTTTCAAAAGGATCACTTCAGTAACAACTATGCTAGAGAAAAATATATTGATTATCATAATTCTGTTACTTCAAATGTTTCCATTCGTTATGATGATATGAAATGAGATTGGAGTAAAAACATGAAGCCTAATGTTTGTTGCGTTTTGCTTTTCAAACGCATAACGCGTTTTGAATATGAAACATTCAAACGCACAGCGTGCTCCAAAATATGAAACATTATGGTTACCATATTATACATATCTACTTTTGAGAAGATATCCACAAACACAGTATTTAACAGTAAACACGGGTCTAAATATTATAATATTCACCATATATCTAGCAACAGTTCAACTGCAATGTGAAGTTTATGCAACAATAACATTAACTAATATAATTAAGAATGTCTTACCTTACATCTTTCTTGTCTTCAAATCGCGTTCTTCTTCTTCTGAGGTAAATCCAATGTAAGCTTATGGCGTGTCTTCCAAACTCGACGAAAAGCATAGACCCTGATGAAGTTTGGTGCTTTGTGTTTGAAGTAAGGAGTGCGTTCACGTTCCATGTGGACGATTTGCATGTCAATCTCTTTTGCGCGAGTGGGCGTGGTCAAATTAAAAAATAATGAGCAAGGGTTTGAGAAGCTGGACATCTTGTTGGTTTTATACAAATTACTTAAAAAGAGAATATTTGTTTTTAGTTTGAATCCGATCATTTAAAAGTACACACTTAAAAGTTTATAAAGATATATGGCTCATAAATGTGTGACAAGTATTCGCTTAGTTTTGTTTCAGTTTATAGACGTGCTCAAGAAAAAAAAGTTCACCGAGATGGAGAGACAGAAAGCACACCCTGTTTATTGTCTTTATTTGACTATCATTAAAGTAGTCGTGTTGATATGCTTTTTCATCAATCTATTTCTTTATCAATGCAGTAATGTTCTCTGAAAACAGTAATGCAATTTCTGAAAGAGAAATCAACAAAAGTCAAGGGTCAAAAGATCATCTAAAGCAAACACTGATCACCATAATAGTGACTTCAGAGAAAAATTCTATAAAACAAACATACAAATCTTAATTCTCTATAAGAACTTCAGTAGATGTATGACAGAAATACAGTCAAACTTTAATCCATTAATTATCTAATTAACAGCAGTTGCTTCAGTGTTACTTTTACACTCTGTAAATTGGACCCATATAGATATTAAGTAGTGTTCATTTAACACTGAGGATTTTGCTTTGAAGAATGTTGTTAATAAAGATCAAGTTGAAGGGAACGAGACACTGCGTCAGTAACGACACATTTTAGGGACGCCCCACAGTGTAGCGCCTCTGAAGCATGAATGAAACTAAGCCAATTGTGATTGGTGTTGCGTCATGATGTAATGTGTGACGGCATACACAGAAGCTACAAAGTGACGCCGACACTCAGGGAACAAGGGTTACAGTCATAACTCGAGACGTTCCCTTTCGAGGGAACACACACTGCATTGGTAACGACACTTTGGGGAATGAATACAAACTATACCACAACAAACCCCGCCTGTTACAGTGTGAGGCTGTCACAGGCACAACTTAGGACAAGAGCACTCGTGCACCCAGATCACTTGTCCTAAGACTGGCATTGAAGGAATCCGGCATCGAAGGAAGGTCCAGACTATAGAATCTTGTAAATGTATGAGGGGTGGCCCATCCAGCCGCATCACACACTTCCTGGATAGGGGCCCCTAAGAGGAGGGCTCTAGAGGACGCCATGCCACTGATTGAATGAAAAGCCTGCAGAACCGTGGGCTGTGCCGTGTTAGAAGGCACCTTAGGCACATAAACAGGCCTGGGATGCAAGATAGCCTTAACCCCTTCCAGGAGCAAACTCCAGGCACTCAGGAGATATAGAAAGGGCCTGAAGATCTCCTACTCTTTTAAGAGAATTGATTGCTAAGAGAAAATTTACCTTGATTGAAAGGTTCTTGGCCTTAGCCGACTCTAAAGGTTCAAAGGGGGCCTCGACCAGCCCTTCGAGAACCACTGCCAGGTCCCATGTGGGAACTCTGGTCTGAGCCGCAGGCCTCATCCTCTAAGCCCCACAGAGGAATCGTATGACCAGCTGATGTCTTCCCAAAGGCCCATCACACAGAGGAGTGTGGCAAGCCACAATGGGAGCCATGTACACCTTGAATGTGGACGGGGTAAGACCAGAAGAGAAGCGATCTTGGAGGAACTCCAGCACTAAAGCCATTGGGCAGTTAACTGGGTCCACCTCACGCTCTCTACACCAAATGGTGAAACACATTCCATTTTAGGCCGTACAATTTCCTCGTGGAGGGAGCTCTAGAGCTGAGTATGGTCTCGACTACTCCTGCTGACAGGCCAGCTTCTAGGTACTGTGCCCACTCAGAGGCCAGACCCTCAGTTTCCACAGCTCTGGCCGAGGGTTGACTATTGAGCCTTCTTCCTGGCCACAACGGGGCTACTAGAAGTGTGCTGACCCCGTCTCGACCCAACACTTTTCTTTGTGTTGAGTCTCAACCCCAAGCTCTGAATGTGGGCAAGGACGACATCTCAATGCCGAACTGCCAGCTCCTGCGACTGGTCCAGAATAAGCCAGTCGTCGATATAATTCAACATCCGGATGCCCTGAAGCCTCTGCGAGGCTAGAGCTCCATCCATGCACTTGGTGAATGTGCGAGGGGAGAGTGCTAGGCCCGATATTGGAACTCTTCACCCCCGAAAACGAACCTTAGGAACATCCTGTGAGATGGAAGGATAGATATGTGGAAGTATGCGTCCTTTAGATCTAACATGACAAACCAATCCTCGGATTTGATCTGACTGGGATGAGAATAGTAAGCATCTTGAACCTGAATCTCCTCAGAGACCGAATTCAAGTGCTTTAGATCTAAAATTGGACACGACCCTCCATCCTTCTAAGGAACTATGAAGTAACGGCTGTAGAACCCGGAATCCCTGTCTGATGGAGGAACACGTTCTATTGCCTCCTTTACCAGCAGGGAGTTTACTTCCTGTTCCAATACCCGACACTGCTCTGGGACAACTGCAGTCCACACCACCCCGCTGGATATCAGTGGGTGGAAATCGAACCGCAGCCTGTAACCCTTTTCTATTGTACGCAGAGGCTGATTTTGCATATCATTCAAGATTCGTTCTCGATCCCCTGAAGCGGCTCTCCAGCAGGGTTTGGTCGAAAACAATTCTCGATGTGCAGACGCGAGCGCTGTGTCCCGTGCCCCGAAGCGCACTTGACGGCAGGATGCAGACAAAGGAGACGACCTCAATCGCTCCGCCGCGGAGGGGACAGCCCGAAGAGGCCCTATGGCAGCTAGGAGTTCTTTCCCCAAGCCTTCTTAACCTGCAGGATGGTCCTCAGATCAACCTGCTTCTGAGAAGGCTTCGGCTTCTTCTGTTTCAGGCAGCGAGGGAGATATTGCTTAAAGGCTCCAGACTGTTTTTTCGCCTCCTAAAACCTGTTGACAACCGTATTGATATTGTCGCCGAACAGCCCAGAAAGCGAAATCGGGGCATCAAGGAGGAAAGCCCTATCTTTCCCACGTGGACAGAAAAGATGAATGAGGTTTGCTCCATGATTTACACAAAGAATGGCAAACCCCGGCGGTGAGGTTGTTCCCTCTGCTGCAGGAAGCGCTCATACAACTTTGCTTCTCGCTTGCGTTTCCTGCCTTTTACGTGGCCAGCTGATGTTTAATCTGTCCACAGCATGAGAAACCACCTCAACCAGCTCCTCGATGGTCAGGCTTGGTGCGGGTCCGGGCGCGGCGTCTCAGATCATGGGGTTCCCAGATGGAGCTGACAGAGGGACTCTGCTGAGGCACTTTCTCAGGCTTCCTTTGCCAGCTCTGATGTTCTCCCTCCCCGTGCGGAACCCTTTCACAATATGCACAGGCTCCCTCCAGAGCTGCCTGAGTGTGCTGCACTCCAAATCAGTGTATACACATCTGATGTGTGTCCCCATCCGTTCTGAATCTCGGACAGGGGTGCACACATCTTTTAAATGATTTCTCCATGTTTGCTGATAATGTACAGTCTTGTTTGACAGAAAACACCAAATAAGACAGACAAAGACAGAGAGCGCTTGCTGAAGAGCAGAAAGCTAACGCCAGTTTCACACTGCACGCGTTAGCAGAGCGGAGGCAGCACAGAAGCAGTGCGTATGGTGAGCTGGAGCAGCATACGCCCGTTTTGCTTTCACACTGGCAGCGTTTGTCGCGCGCAGCTGAACCGTGGCTTGTGTACAGGCTTTTGAGGTTGTGGTCAACGAAGTACTTTGACAGATTTTGTATCTTTTTTCGAATAAATAAACATTGATAGTGTAACGCTTGGCTTCTCACAAAAGGGCGGATAGCATGCCTGAATGGTTGTGGTCAGGTGTAAGCAAAGACTAACGTACAACGTAACTGATATTCCACAGTGGTGATTTATTATCGGCGTCATTGTCGATCACACGCACATGGGCAGTTTGCAAAACACATTACCAACAACTGCGTTACTGAATATAAAATAAAAGCAGGATAAGAGCACACTTGAAAAACTAAACGGGCCTGCACGCACACATGCGATGCTCACAGCTCGCGCTCCTCACACCGACTACCCACACTGAGTGAGAGTGTTATGTGGTTGAAGGAGAGAACCCAAACGCAGAGGATATGCAGACACTCAAGGTTTATTTCAACACAAAACAGAAAACAAAACCCACGAGGGGGCAAAACAGGACTGAGGAGAGGTCACTTTGACTAAGACAATAAACAAAGACTAGACTCTGACTTGACGATGACAGGAAACAAACTCACAATTCTCATTAAACAGGTTTCTGACGAAGTACTCACAGCGTTTAACATGCAATGTTTCACAATGTTAGACAATGTACCGACACAGGACAGAAAACATGAGGGGATTAAATAGGGAGCAAACTAATCAGGAACACAGGTGAAAGCAACGATCTAATGATTACAAGATGAGATAACAAGGGGGCGGGGTGAGGTGACAAGACAACGCAAGCACACAGCCCAAACAAATGGCCATGTGCTTACACATAAAACATGGGTCTGTCATGATCCTGCTTCAAGACAAGAAAGATCTAGGACACGAAGGCAGAATCATGACAGAACCCTCCCCCCAAGGAGTGGCTTCCAGACGCTCCCTAGAGGGAACATGAAACACGGGACAAGACCGACTGAGACATAGACACAAACCAACAATACATGACAAAAACTAACAAGGGCAGACACGAAAACACGACAACAGGGTTGGGGTGGAACAATAAAAACAACAAACACGGAAGGGGAGGAGGAGGAAACATTGAGTCCATGGGGGGAACACCTGAGGGGATAGGTGAGATGGGAGTCTTGGGTTGACGGGACGAGGGCTTAGGACAGGGGTTATGGGCAGGCATAGACGAAGAAACACGAGGTACAGTCTTGGTGAAAACAGTCCGGGGCTGGGCAGAGACAGGGGTGACAGGGGAAACACATGGCAACCTGGCAGGAGATTTGATGGGGACAACAGGGGGCGACGATACAGGAGACAAAACAGGGGATGAAGCAGGTGACTGAGGGACAGGATCCTGTTTGAGAGGACAGACGGACCGGACTGGTCCCTCTGGGCCGATGACTCCAGGCTCCGCTTGACTCGGGACAGGACTCGGGACAGGACACGGGACAGGACTCGGGACAGGACTCGATTCATCAGAATCATCCATACTTGATACATCTGACTCGGGAGAAGCGCTGTCTGATGTCGAGGGTTTGTGACTTGAAAGTAACTTGGGTATGGGTGGCATTTCAAGGATCTTGGCAAGAGCGGTAAGATAGTCAGACACGGCTCGAGCAGCTAAGACGACAGGCATCTCCTTTTGGGCAGAAACTGCTTGCAGAACTTCTTTTGCGGCTAGATCGGCCACAACTCTCTCAGCAGATTCTGGGACAGTGCTTGCAGTAGCGGGCTCTGGGACGGCGCCTGGGACAGCGCTTGCAGTAGCGGGCTTTGGGACAGCGCTTGCAGTAGCGGGCTCTGGAACAGCGCTTGCAGTAGCGGGCTCTGGAACAGCACTTGCAGTAGCGGGCTCTGGAACAGCGCTTGCAGTAGCGGGCTCTGGAACAGCACTTGCAGTAGCGGGCTCTGGAACAGCGCTTGGGACAGCGCTTGCAGAAGCGGGCTCTGGAACAGCGCTTGCAGTAGCGGGCTCTGGAACAGCGCTTGCAGTAGCGAGCTCTGGAACAGCGCTTGGGACAGCGCTTGCAGAAGCGGGCTCTGGGACAGCGCTTGCAGTAGCGGGCTCTAGGACAGCGGCTGGGACGGCGCTTGCAGTTGCGGACTCTGGGACAGCGCTCTTGACTTCAGCGGCGGGTTGGAGAGCCATCGCGGACTCAGGGGGAGACAGAGACGGAGGACCAGAAGCTTCCCTCCTCCTCCTCTTCCTCCTGGGTCGCGGAGCAGAGACGGTAGACAGACTGGTGATGGGAGAGGGAGGTGAATCAGGAAACGTTACAGGAACTGGGGAGCTCAGCGCAGGCGAGGACGACTCCGGGCAGGAAGACTCCGATGCTGACTCCCACGACGGGTGCCTTCCACGCTTACCATGAAGATTGATGGACGTGGAAGGTGTCTTAGGAGTCACGGCGGGACTGGGTTGGTCCCCATGTGTAGCGACGGCTAACAGACGACCCTCAGGGATCACAGGAAGTGAAGCAGAAGAAAACCTTGTGGGACCCTTTGGCTCTCTCTGAGACAAGCAATCCACCACTGCTCGAAATGGGCGACGAGTTAGCTCCCCTCGTTCAGACAGAGGAGGAGGAGAGTTGAGACCAGCGATGAAATAGCGAGAAACCAGGATCTCAGGCAGGAAGAATCTCTTCTCTTCAACAACTTGGGCATACCTCTTCAGGGACAACTCACCCTGGGGAGGGAATGGAAGTTTTCCATTTCTACTGTCAGCAATGGCCAACTGCCACCATAGTTCTTGATCAGTCAGCTGGGGTTTAGCGGGAGAAGACATACAGTCTGCTGGGTTCTTCTTTGGTCAGTACATTCTGTTATGTGGTTGTAAGGACCACCCATTGGCCCAACGACGGAATCCAATGGCCTGGCGAAGGTTTAAAGCGTGTATGTCTTTTCAGCGCTCCAGTGAAGTTCACTTAATTTATTGGAATTTAGTTTTAGTATTACTTTAGCTCTACGTTTAATCTGACTCCAATTTCAAATGATAATCAAAGTTAGATCATATTTCTGATTAGAAAATAATCATAAATATTGATTATGAATTAATTTAGATCTTTGATTATTCTGATTATCCCATACTTTCAATTATTAGTTCATTACGGACCTAGTGTCGCTTTGAGACGTCACGTCGCGCGCTCACGATCACAAACTAGCCAGTCCTGAAATAGTCAGAGGGTGCAGTGCAAGTATTTTACCCTATGCAGCCGCTACTACAGACCCATAGGTGTAATTTTTTATAATATTTGCAGCGTACAACATGCTAAGTCAGGAGATAGTCAGAAATCAGAAGGTCTTCCTAAGATGTGCCCCATGCTCCATTCATAGTGCCTTCAGTTTGATCTATCCTGGACAAAGATTTGCGGAAACACCAGACTACACAATAATCTACTGGAAATAATGATTTCAGAAGAATGCAGAATAAATAAAGGTTAACATTTATTTGTCAGGTAAGAATGTATCATGCCAATTACAGAAGTAAATTATTAAAAGCCAATTCAAAAATACATGACATCATTTACTCAAAGATGACTCTAAAAGTAAGTAATGTTTTCCTGACAGAGACACACAGTAATGTGTCAGGACTCTCCAACAGGAATATACTGAAACATTACTGTGGGGGAATGATCCTGGTAAAAGATTCCCAATGATTGCTCTGTCCCCTCACCTTAAATACCAGACCAGAACAACAGGGGTTATACAAATGTTGTTTAGAGTTGTTTGGGCCAATCCATGTACCCCAGGGGGGTAGCACCTGGTTTCTTGAGATATCGTAAAGAGATATCAGCCAGAGAGGAGAAACAGGATTCTCTTAAGTTCTCAATCTTTCTCATTAAACCAATGACTGCAATGAAATTAAGACCATTTTACCAATCGCACTGAGACCCTTAAAATGATACCAAACATGAAAAGGAAAAAACAACACATTCACAAGATACACCATATGCGATATATAGACATTCTTAATTTAACTTTCAGTGACTTGAGGAGGGAGAAGGGGGATGAGTTGAAGTCAAACAAAGGGACAATGAGATAAGTTTGGGCAGGACAAGGTTCTGTGCTCTGTCTTTGCTATCTGCTGTCCAGGGGCATTTTATGGCGTTATTGCAGGGTGAGTTTTGTTTTAGCAGGAAAATCAGTTCTTACATGGTTGAAGGAGAGAACCCAAACGCAGAGGATATGCAGACACTCAAGGTTTATTTCAACACAAAACAGAAAACAAAACCCACGAGGGGGCAAAACAGGACTGAGGAGAGGTCACTTTGACTAAGACAATAAACAAAGACTAGACTCTGACTTGACGATGACAGGAAACAAACTCACAATTCTCATTAAACAGGTTTCTGACGAAGTACTCACAGCGTTTAACATGCAATGTTTCACAATGTACCGACACAGGACAGAAAACATGAGGGGATTAAATAGGGAGCAAACTAATCAGGAACACAGGTGAAAGCAACGATCTAATGATTACAAGATGAGATAACAAGGGGGCGGGGTGAGGTGACAAGACAACGCAAGCACACAGCCCAAACAAATGGCCATGTGTTTACACATAAAACATGGGTCTGTCATGATCCTGCTTCAAGACAAGAAAGATCTAGGACACGAAGGCAGAATCATGACAGAGAGAGTAATAGAGTACGCAGTACCCAATTATACTTGTTACAATAGGTAATTGATACCTGAATTATATTTATTATTATATATTATCTGCATATTTATTACATATTAGCACTCATCTCCATGAAAAGAGTTCTGCAAAAGAGAAAAACTTTATGCAATCATTTAGAATGTTGAAATATCTGATACACATCTAATTTACATTTATGCATTTGGCAGACGCTTTTATCCAAAGCGACTTACATTGCATTTCAAGACACACATTTACATTCTTATCAGTTCCCTGGGAATCGAACCCATGACCTGGCATTGCTAGCGCCAACGCTCTACTGTTTGAGCGACAGGAAGGCTATTTACAAACTATTTACCCATCATAAACATCTTAAAGATAATTGATAAATGTCTGTAATAACAAACAGCAAAGTTCCTAATAGAGACGTATTGTAAATGAGCAAATTCTCAAAAAAGGTCAAAAATCCTACAAAATCATGCACATCATAGATGTTTATACTGTATGTGTGCTATATTAATCTGTCTATTCTATTTACCTTTCTATATTGAGTTGAGTTGTTCGCTCATGGTCCAGGGAAAGGTTGTCAAAAACACTTTTAAAAGTCTTACCATCGGCACCAAAAGCCACTGCAACTTCATCCCATGCTTTTTCCTTTGCCGGCAAGTCTTTATAAAGCACATTATGTGGATCATAAATAACTTTATGCTTCTCAACCTCCACAATGAGACGTATCGTCCATTATTGTCGTCTTTTCAGGTGCACTCTGAAGACCACCGCCTGTGACACCACGTGCTTTTGTTTATGATTGTCAGCATGATGTCAGCATGACATCTGTTCTTATGCCAATATATATTAGTAATATATAATATATATATAAAGTTACAGATTTAATTATGTGTGTATATATATATATATATATATATACATACATACATACACATAAACTGGCAGTAGTCTATAAATCGTATAAATATTGTTTTTTTTTGGACATATGTTTTCTTTTTAAATTGCTGAAGATCATTTGATTGACTGTTTAAAACCATTATCATCAACCAAAACCGATATCATCAATGTGCTTTTTGGGAAGCGCTGAAAGGATCGCGGCTCTGCTGCTTCTGCTCCTGCTATGCGCTGCTGCGCTGCCTCTGCGTGTGGTGTGAATGCTCTAATCTGTTAACATGGGCGCCGCAAAAAATATGCGCTGCTTATGCTCTGCTAACACGTGTGTCGTCGTCCCTTTGTAGCTTCTGTAAATGCCGTCACACATTATGCCATGACGCAGAACCAATCAGGACTCTCTTAAGCCCTATTCAGACGGGATTAACTTTACAAGGGTATATAGAGTAATGTAATTTTACCACAGGACGTCTGTAATATTAATGGCCAATTCACACGGGATAAGATATCTCAGTAAAACTAGCAGAAGTGGGAGGGGTAACTCGATTTGCGCATCGCCGTCACCCTCCTGTCGTCATGTGCGTTTTACGTTACTTCCTGATATCACGTGCGCAAACACATAACCTGTATTTATAAAACAGTTATGTCCGGTCGAGCGATGTACTGTATTAATTAACTTCAGATTGGATTGTGTTGGTAATAGGCACTTACCTAACTCTAAAAGATGTTTGTGCCTCTAACAACTTCTTTCTGATCTGAATGGTGTGTGGAAAACATTTGAGTTTTGTCCCAGTGTCTAGAACGCAACTGAATGCTTTTTCAAGCGTCTCCATACTTGAAAAACCGCGGAAAACTACTTTTAAACAGGAAATGACAAAATATTTACGTGCATATTTACAGCGGGTCTATTCGCACAGGATTAGTATTACCTGAGGTACTTTTTCCGAACCATTTTACTGAAGGTAAAAGTCGGCATAATCATTTACCAAAAATAAATTAAAAATATACACAGTTTGGGAGCATGTCTGAACGCCTGTCTCTTCTCTTCCAGCTTTAGGATCCGCTCCTGTCCTGTTTCCACAGCCTCTGGATGATGGACGTATGAACATCAGCTGTAAGTCCAGCGGCTGGTATCCAGAGCCGGATGTCACCTGGATGTCAGATGAGCGAACGGCTCTCCGTCCTGGAAGAGTGTCTCGCAGTCGTGGAGCAGATGAGATGTTCTCTGTCCACAGCTGGACGGCCGTCTCTCACTCGGACGCTCAACTGGTCTCATGTTCAATGTCTCTCAAGACTGGAGAGTTTAGAGAAAGTAGGATTGACATACAAGCCATCATCTCTTCAGGTCAGAGAACATCTTAGAACAAACATATTTGTAGATATCCGAACAAAGGCTGTGTTCACAGACAATGCAGGTGTGAGTTCTGAAAATTTGCGGGTGTGAGTTTGGTTAGTCAAATTAAATCTGACATTTTTCAACCATCCAATTAAAAATAAAATCCCATTATACATTTAATTCTCAATCCTGCTTCAGAAGAAAAATGGATTATGAATGACATTTACAAACGTAAACAAGACGTTTACAAAGTAAAAAATAAATAAAATAATCTACTTAATCATTGCAATGGATTTATATATTTTGAAGATATTAAGATTGATCTGGTTTGTCTTCCTCAGATCCACCAAATTCATCAGATCCACCAAATTCATCAGATCCATGGAAGGCTCTTTTCTTCACCCTTCTCATCTGTGGTCTTCTGGGTTTGACTGGGCTGATACTGTACAAATACAGACATAAACTAACAGGTACAATCTGGTTAAAAGATTAAAATGATTTAATCTTTAAAAGCTTTTTATGTGGGTATTTTATGCTTATGTGTTGATATATATATTTTTTATCTTTCTTTCAGGGAAGAAAACAGTTAAAGAAGGTAATTAAACTACACATATTTCATTTTAAGATCCAAAACACATGTGAATCCACTTAACAGCTAAATGTATTATGGTTACAAATTCTGGAGTATTTGTGGAAAATTAAATCTTCAAAATGAAATTTTCTCTCATTTTAGCTTGTGACGATGAAACTATGGAGCCTCTGACAAAAGAAGGTATCTGAAGAAGCGTAATTATTGCAATATCTGATATCAGCAATAATATCTGAAGCTATTCACTAAACTTCAAACAAATGCTCATGTGTATGTTGTAGCAGAAATCTTATACCAGAACACATTTCCAGCAAATAGTAATAACTTTATATGTCCACAATTACAGCTGTAGTTTTCTTTTTCTAAAACCTTTAACAATTAAAAAAAAAAAAAAAAAATTTAGATGTGGGAGACAAAATTACAGAAGAACTGAAGAAAGATACAGGTATTTTACACTGTACAGTATTTGTAAAGCTTGTTGTTTGTTCCATCCTGTCCCTTATTCTCTCCCGCTTTGCTCCAATCTCAGACTGATTAAAGACAAATAACGGTAAACAAACAAATTTTGCAGAATGACAATCTATAAATACAATCATACCATTCTTAAACATTTTGATTGTATAAGGTAAAATAAAGTGATTGCACACAGAAGCCACAGTGCATTCAGAGAAACACCAAATCACGAGGCAGGTGTGATGGGAATCATTCAGTTTATGACTGTAGAATTCATAACCTCAGCAAACACTGATACAGCACTTTTCATTTCTTATTTGAAGATATAATTGATAATTAAGAACATCCTCATTTCATCTGATCTGAATGTATTTGTAGCAATGTTAGATGTCGCGGAACCGGCGAACAATCAACAGATTTTAATAAATAAATAAACAAATACAAAATGAAAGTAAAGGCAGCAGTCCCTCACGGACGACTGCTGCCACATAAAACAGAAACAAAACATCAAACAAAATCCAGATCTGGCCTCTCTCGTCCTTCACCGTTGTCACTCCTCCTTTTATGCTTCTGCTCCTCCGTGAGAGTTACGAGACCGGTGCATTGTGCAGGTGTCACTCATCAGCAATCACGCCACCGGCCTCGCGCCGTTCTCCCACGGCCCTCGGCCTCGGCCTCGTCCTGCTCGCCACAGTATTGAAAGACTGATATTACTAAAGTAATTCCTGGATGAACGGATGAACACTAAGAGCAGTGTGGTGGTTGACCCTGAGTCTAAGAAGCGTAACTGACAGCAATACAAGTTAATATCTTAAAGAGATTCTACCTGAAAGAGTTAAAGGAGTTCCCTTTTGAGAACGGTCACTTCGTATTGCATAGCTATACGCAGTGGGGAAACTCCTTTTCCTCGATATTACTGAAGCCTAAAATGTAAAACGCATTTGCAGCATTTGTCAGAGGCGCCACACCATTGGATGTGCAGGCAACTGCACATCCAATGGCGTGGCGCCTCTGACGTGTGCGCCAATGAGCTAGCAGCTCGCCGACACACGTCAGAGACTACATTAGAGCCCGAATTCGCCATTATAGCAGATTTATCTCCTTCAGCGACACACTTCACGTCTCTGATTCCTCTGCAAGCCTTCGCTGTAGAAACAAGCCTTTTACAGCCTGAGCGAGCCATTTTACAGTAGACTACGCCTTCAACACCCAAAGTCGTTTTTCTCTTGTCGCCGTTCTCCTGTGGCCATCCGGCGATCGACGCATATCCTTTTCATTGCATTATTGCTACTGTGTGTTCACCGCTGCATTCACATAGTCTGAAAGAGCAAGCGAGCATTGTTACAAAAGCCTCGCTCTACATGCGCCACGTGCGGATGCCATCTGCACGAGGCCGACAGGCACACGAAGTGCGTCACATGCCTGGGAACCCCCGATGCTGAAGCTGCACTCTCTGCCGGAGGCTGCTCTCTCTGTGAGAGTATGCCTGTTCTGTGACTGCGCACGCTGCTAGCTCTCTGCAAAGATTGCGATGCCGCTTCTCCTGCTCTTCCTTTTCCCGGAGGAAAAAGAAGCACCGCAGCCAATGACAGCCCGAAAGAATGGAGGTGAGCAAGCCCACGTCGGCCACATCCCCACGTGCCTCGTTCTCCCCATCTCAGTCTCACTTGACGGTCCTGTTCACTCCGGCAGACCTGCGCCCCTCCCTTTGAGCGGCGGGTCTTGTCTCCCTCGGCGGATCGGCTTGTTTACATCCTGCGCTGAAACTGCTCTCTCTCATGACAGCTGTTCTCACAGCGAGAACAAGCCGCCATTCTAAGTACTATAAGAGCTCTTATCAGTCTGAGCCCTTCATAAGTCACGCTCCAAACTTCTCGCAGCTCCCTGTTAGCTCAGGCGGCTGGAGAATTGTTTACTGTAAAAAACAGGCACTGCACTGTGCACCTCTACAAACAAACAAAGCACATAAAGAGTATGTTTCAATCACACAACACACGGGTTCACGGTCCCCCTTCACTAGGCAGCCCCTTCCCAGTTGTCACTCTGACTTTGCCCCAGGCGAAAGCCTTTACAGTCAGCCCAACACTCAATATGTGCACAAACCACAATATAAGGGTATCAGGTCCCCCTGTGTCAGGCGGCCCATCCCCGAACATGTGTCAAACCCTAGCCACACAAGCCTTGGCCTGGCAAGCTATCGGTGTGTCGAGTTGGGTTATAAACACAATAAAGCGAGGCTACTCGCTCCAATTCGCTCGCAGACCCCCAAAGTTTCAGGCGGTTGTCAAGACTTCGGTGAGAAGCAGCGTGTGTCAGCCCATGCATGGCAGTCAGGCAGCCTGCGCATCATGGTGAATCACGGTTGTTTACGGACAAGGACTAGTACCACGAGGGCATGACCATGGGGGTGACTTCCGGGAGGAAAGTGGTTTTCACAGATGCTTCCAACCTAGGTTGGGGAGCGCTGCATGAGGGCAAGCCTGCCTCCGGCCTCTGGTCGAGCACGGAGCAGAGCTTACATATCAACTGCCACAGTATTGAAAGACTGATATTACTAAAGTAATTCCTGGATGAACGGATGAACACTAAGAGCAGTGTGGTGGTTGACCCTGAGTCTAAGAAGCGTAACTGACAGCAATACAAGTTAATATCTTAAAGAGATTCTACCTGAAAGAGTCAAACCTCAAAGGTCACCACGTCTTAGTCCGCACGGACAACACGTCAGTGGTGGCATACATAAATCTCCAGGGCGGTGTCAGGTCGGGCAACCTGTACACCATGGCGAAAGGCCTCCTCTTCTGGGCGCAGGCCAATCTGAGCTCTCTGAGGGCAGCACATATACCTGGCATTCAGAATCTGGGTGCGGATATGCTTTCACAGGGCAACACTCCCCTAGGCGACTGGTCCCTGAACCCTGAACCCTCAGACGGTTGGTCTGATATGGAGTGTGTTCGGCGAGGCCGAAGTTGACCTTTTCGCCTCGAAAACCAACACTCACTGCGCAGTGTTCTTCTCGAAGAACAGGGACTCGTTGGCCCATCTCTGGACTCTGGCCCAGCCGCCCCCATTATGCGTTTCCCCCCATTTCAATGATCCCCCAGGTCATCTAACGGGTCAGGGAGAGCGGATGTACCAGAACCTCCTAGTGGCCCCCCCTCTGGAAATCCAGGCCGTGGTTTCCAGAGCTGGTTCAGATGACGGAAAAAGTTCCCTGGCCTGTGCCGTTGAGGAAAGGTCTCCTCACGCAGGCGAATGGGACGATATGGCATCCGCGACCCGACTTATGGGCCCTCCATGTGTGGCCCCTCAACGGGTACCCAGGGACCTCCCTGAGAAGCACTGAGGCTAGGGCCCCGTCTACCAGGCGCCTCTATGCTCTGAAGTGGTCAGTGTTCTCCAGCTGGTGCTCGGACAAACTCTTTGAACCCAGGCCATGTGAGGTATCAGTGGTACTCTACTTCCTACAAGAGTTGTTGGACACGGACCGTTCCCCGTCCACGCAATATATGTGGCAAGTATATGTGGCAGCCATTGCAGCTCATCATACTCTGGTGGCTGGCCAATCGCTAGGAAGAAATGACTTGGTGGTATGGTTTCTAAAAGGAGCCAGGAGGATGAACCCCTCCAGACCTCAGTCTGTGCCGTCATGGGACCTCTAAACGGTCCTTGGGGCCCTGAAGAGACCACCATTTGAACCGCTCCAGTCGGTTGATCTTAAACCTCGCTAAAGACTGCTCTCCTGCTGGCACTGGCATCTATCAAGCGAGTGGGAAATCTGCAGGCACTCTCTTTGAGCCCCTCTTGTTTGGAGTTCGGAATTGGTGACTCTAAAGTCACCCTCAAACCCAGACATGGCTATGTAGCCAAAGTGCTGTCAACGCCGTTTAGAGCACAGGTTATCACATTATTAGCTCTTCCCCCTTCTGCAGAGGATGGGGAGGCTAATTTGCTCTGCCCTGTCAGAGCACTGAGAATATATCTGTATATATAGAAATGTTCTGTGTCATTTAGACAATCAGAACAGCTCATCTTGTCTGCTTCGGTGGCCAATCCAAGGGATCTCCAGTCACGAACCAAAGACTGTCCAGATGCATAGTGGATGCCATATCTCTGGCGTACACCTCAGTGGGTCAGGTTTGCCCTATAGGTACTAGAGCTCAATCAACAAGAGGCATGGCTTCGTCATGGGCTTGGTCCTCTGAGTTTCCTATTCAGGACATTTGTGCGGCGGCCGGCTGGTCCTCGCCTTCCACATTTATGAGGTTCTATAACATGGAGGTACCTTCCCTGCAGGCGAAGGTCTTTTCGGTATGATTAAGACCCGACGGTGTCTGGTCTTATCTACATGTCATGTCACTGTTCATAAGTACATTATCCATTATTATTATAAAACCCGCCTTTGGCCGGTTCTGATATCCCTTATACTTAATAGACCCGACGGTGTCCGGTCTTATTGGTATATTATGTGGGGTATGAGCTTACTGACATTATATATATTATTAGACCTTAGAGTCTTTTCCAATATATATACTTTGGATTCTGGCTTGTTTCTGTGAGCTCAGGAGTCCTGAGCTGCAGTAGGCAACCAGTTACTTATAGTGCAGCGTTTTACTTGGCGTCCCCACTACGTATAGCTACGCAATACAAAGTGACTGTTCTTGAAAGGGAACGTACTCGGTTACTATCGTAACCTCGGTTCCCTGAGAGTAAGGGTACGAGTATTGCGTAGCTGGCTGCACTATAGTAACATGGCAAGTTTGTCGCTTCAGATGATTTAAACCTGCTATAATGGTGAATTCGGGCTCTAATATAGACTTAGGCCACGCCCAATTTGGCGGTCTCTAACGTGTGTCGGCGAGCTGCTAGCTCATTGGCACACACGTCAGAGGCGCCACGCCATTGGATGTGCAGTTGCCGCAGCACAGCCAATGAGTGAGCCAGACACTCACTGTGCTAGCTGTGCAGCTGCAAATGCGTTTCACATTTTAGGCTTCAGTATTATCGAGGAAAAGGAGTTTCCCCACTGCGTAAAGCTACGCAATACTTGTTCCCTTACTCTCAGGGAACCGAGGTTACGATAGTAACCGAGTACGTTATTGAGGTTTATAGTGTCTGGAGTATTTGTGGAAGCTGAATGATAATTAATCCCTCCAATCAAATTTTCTCTCATTTTACTTTGTGATGACGAATATACGGAGAGAGTGACAAAAGAAGGTATCTGATGAAGCTTAATATTACAATATCAGCAATAATATCTGAAGCTATAAACATCAAATAAATGCTCATGTGCATGTTGTAGCAGAAATCTTGTACCAGAACACATTTCCAGCAAATAATAATAACTGTATATGTCCACAATTGCAGCTGTAGTTTTCTTTCTCTAAAACCTTAAATTATTTATTTTTTTAATTTAGTTGTGGGATACGAATTAACAGAAGAACTGAAGAAAGATACAGGTATTTTATGACATCTCAGTTATATACACTGTACAGTATTTATAAAACTTGTGGTTTGTTTCATCCTGTCCCCCTTTCTCTCCATCACGTTGTAGGTTATGTTTACTCGACAACGATATGCTTAAAAACGGAGAAGTTTTCTCCTTCCTTTGAGTTTTCCACGTACAGCCGACACCAATATCAAAACGATCCCCATTCACACGGATCTGCGAAAATGACTAAAATCGCTGTGTTCTCCTGCCAGGCCAGTAGATGGCGATGAAACACTATAGACTGAATACATAATATGCATGTGCGTGACGTCATTGTTTTTAGAGATCGTTTTTGTTGTTTACACGGAGAACGTTTTCAAAAGTTTGCGTTTTCAGGCACCCAAATTCTGTTGTCGTGTAAATGTACGGCCAAAACATTTACGGACAAGGTGGACGAGAAGATGGCGAAGGGATGGTGGGAGTAGGTAGATGAGACCATGGTGGCGATGATGGGAGGAGCCAAGTGATCGTCAGGACAGAAGCCCATGGTGGAGTTGGTGGAGGGAGGGGCCATGGTAGAATCCCGGCTGACGACACTAGGGGAATGACCGTCAGCGATGGAGCCAAAGGTAGTGGAGCCCAGAGCAAAAATGGAAGGCCGAGGAAGCAATGGGACACGATGACCTGGGGGGCCGCGACGGAGCCACAGATGAAACAACCTCCTGAGATGGAAGTGGGGAATCAGAGGGCAGAGGCTGAGCTGGAGCGACCTGAAGGAGGGCGGAGCTGGCCGAAGTCGAAGGGGTGGAGGGCCGGAGAGCAGTGGCTGACCGCAAGTCTGCACCGGAGGTGTGGCAATGTCCGATCCAGGTGAAGCCGACGGTTCTCATCACGGGCTCATCACACCCAGAAGGAACTTGGCTGAGGACTGAGAATGAGAATAGATAGTAGCAAGAAAACTAACAAAAAACAGAACATTACTGATAGCAGTATGTAGAGGTGGTGGGAGTGGGAGGCTGGGTGGGGTCTGCAGGACTGAAGTGGATGTACATTCCGGCACTATCAGGGACATAAGGAATTCTTCTCTCCACACTAAGTCCAGCCGGTACTCACACTCAGTAGCGGGAGGGTGGGCTGGGCTTGCTTCCATTCCCTCAAACTCCATGAGGACTCCCACGACAATGGATGATGACCCCGGCTCACACCCCTGGTCAGACTCTCTGTTGTGCTTCGGCTCCGGGGCGATGGTGGGCACTGCTTTCCCTTCCCTGGGCATGGGCTCACTCGTCGTGGCAGGCTGAAGCTTGCAGTCTGTGGGGGGCATGGGCGCTGCCGATCGGGGTGGACTCTGGGTCAGGCTGTGAACACACATTCTAAAATTTGCAGTGCTAGTGCTTGCTAAAATAAATTTGCCTGTTCAGATCACACGTTCAAACAAACGATAAGAGGTTGACGTATTGCACAGGTGCCCTTTTATACTCTCTGTCTCACCTGTAGTGACGTCATAGGCTGCCACCTGCCAATGTCAAGTTCATTTCACTTCAGACACCGGTCGCGCCCAAGGCATTCCCCATAGCGAACCCTAGGGGACGCAGTGCGAGTTCCCTTTCGAAAGGGAACCTAAAAGTTTCAGGTCTTTTGAAAAAAAACCCACAGAAGCCATGCCCTCGCTCCGGCTCTGACCATGTGTAGGCTGGAACTGAACTCTGCAGGAAGATCTCCAGGAACAGGAAAAAGCTCTCCTGACCTAAAATCTCTCATTTTGCTTCAGAGTTTATAGTTGAAATGTTTACATTTTCACAATCTATAAATACAATCATACCATTTTAAAACATTTTGATTTGATAAGATAAATGAGGGGGTTACACACAGAAGCCACAGTGCATTCAGAGAAACACCAAATCACGAGGCAGATGTGATGGAAATCATTCAGATTATGACTGTAGAATTCAAAATAATAATAATAATAATAAAATACTAAGTTTAATTTATATAGCTCCTTTCCCAAGCTCAAGGATGCTTCACAATAACAGTAAAGAACAAACAATCAGTTCACACATCAATGGACAATAGACATTTGCTCAGTCCAAGGAAATGAGCGATTGCAGTTGCATATCGCATTACATTTGGAATACAAACAAAAACAGAAACAAAAAACAAAAAACAACACTGTGGCGAGCACGACGAGGTCAAGGGCCGTGGGAGGATGGTGCGAGGCCAGTGGTGTGATTGATAATGAGCGACACGTGCGCGACGCACCGGTCTCGCATCTCTCACGGAGGAGCGGAAGCATAAAGGAGGAGCGACGACAGTGAAGAGTGAGAGAGGAACAGGCCTGTGTTTTAGTTGATGTTTTGTTTCTGTTTTGTGTGACCAGCAGTCGTCCGTGAGGGGCTGCTGGCTTTTACTTTCATTTTGTATTTGGTTTATTTTTATTATTAAAATATGTTGAATGTTCGCCGGTTCCCGCCTCCTTCTTCCCATAACATCTGAACCCCGTTACACTGGTGCCGAAACCTGGGAAGAAGGAGGAACGCGCTGTCAAAGAGCCCTCGCCGCTGGGGGGAATCCGCGGTGCCATCGAGCATGGCGGGCAGTTTCCGTCGCCATGGACGCTCGAGGCGGTGCGCTGGAGTGAGTTGCCGGGGGGGCGGTCGAGCTCGCTGCTGGCCGCCTGGGTGCTGGAGGGGTGGCTGCCATCCGCGAGGGAGCGGAGGAGTCGTCGCCGTTTGCCGTGGGCCGGAGCCTGCTGCCATCCGCCATGACGGGGAGGAGCAGGGAACGGGGGACTCCTGCTGACTGCCCGAACACGGAGGAGCCGTCGCCGTCCACCAGGCGGCGGAGGAGTGTCGAGCCGTCCACCGAGGGCTATCCAGCGCAACCGCCAGGCACCGCGGAGAAGATCGCCCAGCTGGTGGGGGGCCGGATGGCAGCGCTTTATGGGAACCGGACCAAGAATTTATTTATTTTTTTCTCTCCCTCTCTCGTCTCTGTCGCTCCTCGTGCTTCCGTTTCCTTTTCTCTCGCACCTCGTCTATCCATACCCCAGCCCAGGTACCGCAGCCGCCGTTACCGGTCCCCCCAGGGAGGGGGAGTAGGCGCAGTCTCGTGGGTGCCTCCCGGCCTGCGAGGGGCGATGGGGGTATGTGGCGAGCACGACGAGGTCGAGGGCCGTGGGAGGATGGCGCGAGGCCGGTGGTGTGATTGATAATGAGCGACACGTGCGTGACGCACCGGTCTCGCATCTTTCACGGAGGAGCGGAAGCATAAAGGAGGAGCGACGACAGTGAAGAGTGAGAGAGGAACAGGCCTGTGTTTTAGTTGATGTTTTGTTTCTGTTTTGTGTGACCAGCAGTCGTCTGTGAGGGTCTGCTGGCTTTTACTTTCATTTTGTATTTGGTTTATTTTTATTATTAAAATATGTTGAATGTTCGCCGGTTCCCGCCTCCTTCTTCCCATAACATCTGAACCCCGTTACAAACACTATTTACAGACAGCATGGAAGGTGGGCAGTTGAAGTAAAGATGCAAAAGACTAATGGTACCCAAGTTAACATTATGGGCCCTATCTTGCACCCAGCGCAATTGACTTTGTACACCGACGCATGTATCATTCCTATTTTGCACCCGCGCAAAGCGCGTTTTTCCCTCCACAGAAGCACGTCGCTAAACTAGGGAATGAACTTGCGCTCCCTGGGCGGTTCAGCGCAAAAAAGGAGGCGTGTTCCAGCGCAAACGTTCCTTCATGCTATTTTGCAGGTTTAGAAAACAGTTGCGCCACTAACCAGGAAAAAATGGTTTAAAGTCAGTGGCGCGTTGCGCATGTTATTCATATGCTATTTTAAGGGCGCATGCTTGGCCATAATCAATGTAGCGTGTGCACAACGCGCATACACTTTGATTCTCTCATCTACACAGAAGCAGCAGTTTTCATTTTTGCAAATCATACATTATTACGATAGATAGATAGATAGATAGATAGATAGATAATTTATTATAAAAGCATACATCTAGCTTACACATTTACCCAAATTATCATACGCCTTTTTAACCGAAGTTAATTTGGGTGGGTTTCTCCATCCCCAACGTCCCTGACGAGAGCGTTGCTCTCCTCGGCTGTGAACCGCTCCTCGCGTGCTTCTGGCAAACCCGCCGTTATAATAGGAATCCGCTTTAGAACAAGCGCGCCTGCTCTTAAAGGGAATGTGAGATGACGCTCTGATTGGTTTATTTCACGTTACGCCCAAACCACACCTATGAATAATGAAGCTCTTCAGACCAACCCATTTTAGATTTGCGCCTGGCGCAAGAGTCATTTATCCCGCCGGGAAAATAGCAACAGCGCCAAGACCCGCCCACAAAGTTACTTGCGCTTTGCGCGTTGACACTTGCGTTTCAGATCGTTAAAATAGGGCCCTATAACTGTAATACAGAGTTATGAAAAATGTTTAAGAAAAACGTGTCATGACTGATAATACTGTTTAAACAAATGGGATTTGAGTTTAGACTTAAATTCATGCAGCGTGGTTGTTGTCTACGGAAGCCCTGAAACGCAAAAAAAAAAAAAAAATCTGTCAAAAAATAAAATAAATTTCTAGTAGGCCTACGTTAAAAATAAAATAAAAAATCTGTCAAAAAAAAAAAAATTCTAGTAGGCCTACGTAAAAAAAAAAAAAAAAATCTGTAAAAAAAAAAAAAAATTCTAGTAGGCCTACGTAAAAAAAAAAAAAAAAATCTGTAAAAAAAAAAAAAAATTCTAGTAGGCCTACGTAAAAAAAAAAAAAAAATTCTGTCAAAAAAAAAAAATTCTAGTATTTCGAGATTAAAGTCGAAACGTTTCGAGATTAAAGTCGAAACGTTTAGAGAATAAAGTCGAAACGTTTAGAGAATAAAGTCGAAACGTTTAGAGAATACAGTCTTCTGTAGAAGTTGCGTGTGTGTGCATTCATAACGGCGCGCGTCCACTGGTGCATAGGGCGTTTCCAATTCTGAATTTTGTGTGTGTGTGTGTCTGTGTAAAGAAATGCACTTGTGAAGTCGAACTGCCTCGGACATGGATCTACACAAAATAGTAGCTTTTTACTTTTATCTGGGCTTTCAACAAAAAGAAAATCGAGGTGCCAATCTACCAACATGCATTACCATGGCGTTGCTATATAGACGAGCACAGACTCCGCCGGAGTAGGTTCACAATCTGGTCGAAACTTTATGTGGCAGTGTTTTTGACGTGTTTTCATGCTCGTCTATAATAGGCAACACAATCTGGGTCAAGAACACTTAACAGTAACCGCACTGATTCCCTCTTCACTGTTCTGGATACATTTTAAGTGCATCATTCTGTATCCAATCATTTGGCCGGATCCTGTTATTTCCTCAGATATAAAGCTGGCTACCTCCATCCAGTCTGAAAAGTGTTTTTGCCTGTAAAGTCTATTCCGGCGCAGTATATTTTGTAACGTCCTAAAACAAATGGTAATGCCATGTTGGTAGATTAGCACCTGTAGAATGTCCTTTTGTTGAAAGCCCAGATAAAAGTAAAAAGCTATAGATCCATGTCAGAAGCAGTTCGACTTCACGAGCGCAGGTCTTTACTAAAAAAAATATTACGACTTTATTCTCGTAATGTTTCGACTTTAATCTCGAAATTATAGCATTTTTTTTTTTTTTTTTTTTTTTTTTACAGAATTTGTTTTTTTTTACATTGTGGTTCGACTTTAATCTCGAAACATTTCGACTTTAATCTCGAAATGATAGCTTTTTTTTTTTTTTTGGATTATTATTTTTTTTTTACAGAATTTTTTTTGGTGTGGGATCCAACCGGCATGAAGAAGAATTGGATTTCTGTATCATTTCACTAATTAAGATGGGGTTGGTCAACATAACGTTATTAAGTGTTTTTATAGACTGAGCTTGCTCACAAGTAGAAGTGGTCGGTTCATCACCAAAAGTCCCCCGTAAAGCATCCAGCTTTCCCTGAAAGTGATGCAAAAAACAACAGCACAAGACATCAGATTCTTGTTGACAGGCTTGTGCCTGGACAAGCTTGTTTACAATGTTGAATAGTGCTTTAGTTCTGTTGTTTGCGTTATTAATGATTTTGGAGATATAGGAAGAGTGAGCTGTGTTCAAGGCTGTTTGATAATGCTTAACATGGTCCGAAAATGCTTGAAAATGTACAGTTAGACCGGTTTTCCTAAAGAGGCGTTCCAGTTGTCTGCCTCTTGCTTTCATAGCCCGTAGCTCAGCATTAAACCACGGCGAGGAGTGGGACAGGGGAATGGACCTAGTCCTAATTGGAGCATGCTCATCTGAAATGTCAGAAATAGAAGAATGGTACAAATCAAATATCTTAGATGGACAGGTGAAATCAAAAACATCAGAAATAGCAAACGAATCAATAGATGCAGCAAACATATTAGCATTAATAGCATTGATCTTACGATAAGAGATGGTAGTATTGTCAATACATTTATTTGGACAAATTAATGTAAAATCAAGTGTAATAAGCTTATGATCAGAGATGGGAGTAACTAGGCCATTGATGGAGATATCATTCAAACCAAACTAAGTCAAGTGTGTGGCCGTGAGTATGAATTGGGAAATTAACATTCTGATAAAGTTCAAAGCAGTCCAGAACAGTCAAGTCAAGTCAAGTCAAGTCATCTTCATTTATATAGCGCTTTTAACAATGTAGATTGTTTCAAAGCAGCTTTACAGAGATAAACGTATAATTTAAGGTAACATAGATTGTTTTGGCTTTATAGCGGTTCTTTAGTAAAGTTATTTCCATCTAAAGTTAGTTTTGATTGATTTGCTTCCGTCGCAACGATCATTTGTTATTAAATTAGGGGCCGCTAAGACGACACCATTCTCTCTACACAGACTTTAAACGCGATCCTGTGAGAAACGCTGATGGCGTTCACATGAGCATTTAGAATTGGTTCTATAGTTATGTGCGTTTGAATATATGTGTGCAGGTTTGTAATTCCGTATAAACCAAGCCTAAACAAAGTACTGGGCTTTCCTTATAAATTTTGATACAGAATTTTATTTTATTTTGTCACTTCGGGGTAGATACGCGAAACTAATTTTCCCGATGACGCTTTATCTGTAGAGTGGTAGAGGGATCCTCCATAGGGAGAGACTAGTTGGCACTTCAGCACTGCGTTGTCATCGGGTCCAGGCGAAGGTCCCTCGTCAGATCTGGATACGGCCTGGATCCGGCAGGCTACGGGAAAACCTCGGGATAAACAAAGACACTAAATTAGCGTAGATGCCATTCTTCTCATGATGTAACGAGTACATCAGGATTTATGGGAAGTGTTCCCGGTTCTGGCTGGCCTAATCTATGCAGCCTAACATTGAATTATAGAAGTCTATAATGTGTTATGTGAATGCTAGGTCAAAGAGATGTGTCTTTAGTCTAGCTTTGAACTGACAGAGTGTGTCTGCTTCCCGGACAATGGTAGGAAGACTGTTCCAGAGTTTTGGTGCTAAATAGGAGAAGGATCTACCGCCAGCAGTCGATTTAGATATTCTAGGTATTAGTAACTGGCCGGAATTTTGAGATCGCAATAGACGTGAAAGACTATAATGCGTTAAGAGCTCGCTCAAGCACTGCGGAGCTAAACCATTTAGTGCTTTTTAAGTAATCAGCAATATTTATAATGTATACGATGTTTAATAGGGAGCCAGTGCAGTTTTGACAGAACCGGGCTAATATGGTCATACTTCCTGGTTCTGGTAAGAGCTGCTGCATTTTGAACTAGCTGTAGTTTGTTTATTAAGCGTGCAGGGCAACCACCCAGTAGAGAATTACAATAATCTAGCCTTGAGGTCATGAACGCATGAACTAATTGTTCCGCATTTGTCAATGAGAGCATATGACGTAATTTAGATATATTTTTAAGATGGAAAAATGCGGTTTTACAGATACTAGACACGTGACTTTCAAATGAAAGATTGGTATCAAAGAGCACACCCAGGTTCCTAACCGATGACGAAGACTTAACAGAGCAGCCATCAAGTGTTAGACAGTATTCTAGGTTATTACGTGAGGAAGTTTTTTGTCCAATAATTAGAATCTCTGTTTTCTCTGAATTTAGAAGTAGGAAATTAATAGTCATCCAATTTTTTATATCATCTATGCATTCCGTTAATTTTGTGAATTGGTAAATTTCTTTAGGTTTTGAAGAAATATAGAGCTGAGTATCATCAGCATAACAGTAAAAGCTAATTCCATGTTTCCTAATGATATCTCCTAATGGTAGCATGTACAGAGTGAACAGCAGCGGTCCTAGTACTGAGCCTTGTGGTACGCCATACTGAACTTGTGTTCGATAAAATATCTCTTCATTTACTGCTACAAACTGATAACGGTCAGATAAGTATGATTTAAACCATGTTAATGCAATTCCACTAATGCCAACATAGTTTTCTAGTCTATTTAAAATATTCGCTGTATATTTTACAAAGTGTTGCAGAAACATAGTGTGAACATAATCAAATACAACTTCATTATGGAGAATAAACAATTCATAAAAGTTGAAAAAAACGAACAATTTCTGTTATATATTGATGATACAGATACAGGAGTAGATTTCTTTCTCTAAAGTCTCAAATTGTTTTTCATTTTAGTTGTGGGAGACACAAATATAGAAGAACTGAGGAAACATGCAGGTATGACATCATCTCAGTTAAATATATGCATTTCATCAACTTTAGTCATATATGCACATATTTGTAAATATCATCTCACACACGTTGAAGGTGCTATGTGTTATATTTCTGAGGATCTATTGACAGAAATGCAATATAAGATCCATAACTATGTTTTCAGTGGTGTATAAAGACCTTACTTAATGAACCGTTATGTTTTTATTACCTTAGAATGAGTCATTTATATCTACATAACCGCGAAGGTCTATTGAAGATAGAAGGTCGACATATTGTGACGTCATGTTTCTACCGTAGCCGACAGCGAACAAACAGCGCTACAGAGCACGTTTCGTCACTAACTTGAATGAGAAGCAGCAGAATACTTCGAGTTTGCAATTTGAGGGATGGCCATGAGTGACTGACTGTTTGCAATTCGCAAATCTCACCACTAGATGCTGCTAAAAATCACACACTACACCTTTAAAGTGTATTAATAATTGTTGCATTATTTTCTTCACAGTTCAGATCACTATTGATCCTGGGCGCTCACATCCAGATGTGAAGGTTTCTGAGGACCGTAAAACAGTGAGAGACGCTCCAGGATATAAACACACTGGGAAAGGATTTCCATATGAATTATGTGCATTTGGAGCTCAAAGATTTACATCTGGCCGTCACTATTGGGAGGTTGATTTGGCACGAGAAAATACTCCTCCTAAAAACTACTGGTTAATTGGTGTGGCGAAACATGGACATTTTCGCTTAAAGAACAGATTTTCTTTAACTCCATCACGCGGTTACTGGTTCTTGTGTTCAGACGGTCCTAATGGCTTTTTCACCAACTCTGATGTTAACAGTAATCCTCTGATAACTCTTTCACTGACGCCGAGACCTGAACAACTGGGAGTTCTGTTAGATTATGAACACGGTCAGCTGTCATTTTACAATGTCAAAGAGAAGAAATATCTGCTGACCATGAGCTCCAGATTCACTGGATCAGTCATTCCACTGTTTAATCCAGGAGTAGGAGATCAGAGTCCGCTTATAATTCTGGATTGTCCAGAACCTGTAGAATCACCTTTAGAGTCCAGTGAACCTTTACTGAGTAAAAGCTCAGACGCCTGACTGACCAATCTTCTTTAGACAGAAGAACGAATATGAAAAAACTGAAGCATCAAGCTCATGGTTTGATTCCCAAAGATCATGAATACTGATAAAATGTTGATCTGACTGATCCAGGGATCTCGTCTTGCTCTGATACTGACTGAACTGCAGAACAGAAAACTGAACATGAACCAACAGAATCAGCCATAGAAAAAAAAAAAAAAAAAAAAATCACACCAATAGAAGAGAAACAGTCTAGATGTAAGCTGGGATTGAAAACTCAACTTCTTTCCCACATTCATCTAGTAGTCCAGTCATTTTAAGCCAAAATGGGGGTCAACCTTGAACAAATTGCAACAGAAGGAAACTCAAGAATTTTATGCAAATTAGCACATACGTAATTAGATTATGCACCGTTTGTCCATGTTAACAAACTATTTCAAAAAACGTGTAATACATTTTTTGTTTGTCTTGATTTAAGTAATCAACTCAATTTTCATGGTGACATCTAAAGGTTAAAATTTGTACCCTATTCACGTGAGAAAAAGAATGAATAGGTGTATGAATAGGCTATATTTGGGTCTTTTTCAAAACTTTCCCCTAATGGGATTCTTCACGGATTTTTTTCCCCCTTACTCAGGACATATTGAGGATACAAAATCAGTTGAGTTTGCTTCTGTTGCAATTTGTTCAACCTTTTTTCATAAAATGACTGGACTATAGTGTCTGAAAACAGAGATGATGAAGTGAGTTGTTTTTACACTTCTCACATATTAAAAAGTTCTTCATCCTCTCTGTTACTAGCACACAACCAGAAACACATGAACTTACTATAATTATACTTTTTACTTCCCTGCATGTACTTTCCCTAACCTGTGTATTAATCTGTGGTCGTACTCTAAAGAAACCGTACAGCACCTTAAAACATCAACCTGCGCTCTTGACACACTTCCCACATCTTTTTTCAAAAGTGTGTTAACCCTCTGGGGTCTGAGGGGTTTTCTGGCCCTGGAGGTGTTCTGACATGCTCTGACATTTGTGCTTATTTCTGTTACCTGTGACATTTTCATGGCTAAAGTCTGATTACACTGTATTCAGCACAAACTCTGCTACAATAATATGTTTTTGAGATAATGACATTTATGCGTGGTTTGTGAAAATACAAAAAAAAAAAATTGTCACTGAAATAAGGCCATGAAACCCATACTGATTATTTCATCACAAGACTTTTGAAAATTGTATCACATAGCCTAGAATATTTGCTCCAAAACTATGTGAAAATCATCCTGACTGCTCATTCAGATAAGACAATATATTGATTTAAAATGTGTAAGACGTGTTTTGTGTGAGAAAGCTTTATGCGGGAGGTGTGATCACATCATTAATATGTAAGCCTTTCACACCTGAGAGAGACAAAGACACTCCCCTAACGGCCCTATTAGGAGCTATAAGGCCCTGTCATTCTGAGCAACCTAGCACAAAGAATGAGGAGATTTAAATAATAATGGCTTTTTGATTGTTTGGATTTATTTACAACACAACATAATCCAAAGATATACAACAAATGACAAAAAAAGCACATTATTAAAAACAATGATCCAAAGACAGAGACCTTTGTGCCATTCCTAAAAACATTGCACATACCTTTCATTTCCAAGGTGTTTGATTTTCACTTTACCATGTTCATATACAGAGACTCATGTGAATGTTGAAGTCAGCAGGACTCAGTGGCATCTGGGCCCTGAAAAAAAAACAAAAAAAAAACATTTGAACATACTGATATCAAGAGGCCTGCACGATTTTGGGAATAAATTTTAGATTTTTCTGGTTAAAATTGCTTTTTTAAATTCACAGAATACACACGCACACACACACACACACACACACACACACACACACACACACACACAAATGTTTCCAACAATATAATGAAAAGCAGAGACTTGTGAAGTTTTTTGGTGCTTTGTTTTTGAGGTAATGAGCGTGTTCGCGTTCCATGTGGAGATTTGCATGTGAATCTCTTTTGCGCGAGTGGGCGTGTTCAAATGAAAAATAATTAGGAAGCGTTTGAGAAGCTGGACATCTTGTTGGTTTATACAAATTACTTAAACAGAGAATATTTGTTTTCATTTTGAATCCGATCATTTAAAAGTACACACTTAAATGTTTATAAAGGTATATGGCTCATAAATGTGTGACAAGTATTCGCTGAGTTTTGTTTCAGTTTATAGACGTGCTCAAGAAAAAAAAGTTCCCCGCAACGGAGAGGCAGAAAGCACACCCTGTTTATTTTCTTTATTTTACAAAAGCACAATGTTTTGATTTGATTGTAAGTGGACACATACAAAAGTAGAAATATCACAGATTCTTTTTTCATATTTATTTTTTCTGTATGACCATAAATGACGGAGTAATTTAAGTTTATTGTGCTACAATGTGAAGAAACGCCGGCGCGTTTGCCGACCCCAGAGGGTTAAACAGTTAGAAGCAGATCTTCTAGAAGTGGTAAATGCCTCACTTCTCTCTGGGAGTTTTCCAAACTCCCTGAAAACTGCAGTTGTCAAGCCCCTCCTGAAAAAGAGCAATAATCTGGATAAGATAGAGATTTATTTATCCTTTCTGAAAATTGTTCTGCACCATACAGTACGTCTGATACATTTATACATAAGACAATAAGACAGTTTGACAAGACAGAATACAAAACAAAATATACAAAAAAAAATCCCTCACCCCAACCACCCCCACCCTACCACACCCCCACACATACACAGCATCAGGACAAAAGACTCAAACCCCACTACACATAACTAGAATAATAAAGTGCAGTTGTGCATACTGTTACAGTCAAGCTGGAAAGAAAGTGCATGGTGCTATTTAAAGTGCTGTCCTGCAGGTAACTTCTTATTCATCAATGTAATGCTAGTTGGAATGAATGACTCACTGGCTCGATTAGTTTTGAAAGAGGGTAGCCTAAACCTCCTCCCTGATGGCAACACCTCATATGCCTGGTGTAGGGGATGTGACACATCTTTATTAATTGCTTGACCTTTCTTCAACACCCTTCTTTCACAGGTAATAGCCATACTGTCTAGTTTTTGCCCTGCAACCTTGCTGGCCAAGTCACTGACAAAGAGAAATACCAGGCAACACAACAAAAAAGTAGAATGCTCTCCACAAATGAGTGATAAAAAAGTAACATCATATCTCTATCCACTCTAAATTGTCTTAGTCTCCGCATAAAATGCAGCCGCTGCAGCCCCTTTTTATAGAGGGTGTCAGTATTACTGTTCCATTGCAACTTATTATCTATTATTGTGCCTAAGTACTTGTACTCGGCTATAATCGCAACATCCTCTTCATTTATAACCAAACACTGGTGGGGCTGGCTCCCAGTTCTGTAATCTATAATTATTTCCTTTTTTTTCTTTATATTTAGAAGAAGACAGCTGGACCTACACCAGTCAGCGAATTGATCCACCCAGGCCCTGTAGTTGGTCTCATCACTATTCTGTATTAACCCCACTATTGCTGTGTCATCTGCAAATTTTATTGTGAGATACTCAGGTGTATTACTTCTACACTCATTAGTGTAAAGAGTGAACAATATTGGTGAGATAACACTGTCTTGTGGGGATCCTGTATTGGTCATAATCGGGGAGGACACAGCTTCATTTACCCTAACACACTGTGTTCTCTCCGTCAGAAAGGACTCAACCCACCTGATTATGTTAGGATTTACCCCTAACTGCCCCAGCCTCTCCATCATAATGTGGGCCTGATGGTGTTTAAGGCGGAGGAAAAATCTATAAAGAGAACCCGGGCATATCATTTGGGCTTATCCAGATGGCAACAGATATTATGGAGCATATACAGAAGGGCATCATCTGTGCTCCGCTTGTTTCTATAGGCAAACTGTAAAGGGTCGATATTACATTGCACATCATTTAGAATATGTCTCAGAACAATTCTTTCTAGGCTCTTCATCACGATTGATGTTAGTGCGACTGGACGATAATCATTTAAATCAGCTGTTCTTGCTACCTTAGGTATTGGTACTATGAGCGAGGACTTTGTGTTGAGGAGTCACGAGGCTCCATCTGAGAGCATTTCATTCACTTCACCCAACCCCCAAACTAGACGACAACGCAATAAAAAGTCTGTAACTAGTAATGCTGCAGATGCGCTTTCTGGGTTACTAAAGCATATGACCGTCTAACAAATATCGTTCTGAATAAAGAGTTTTCTGTCCATTGCTGCTACTCTCAAGACACATGAGAGAGCAGTGACAAGGGTCTTTGTCCATACATACAGGGGAGCTATTGTATCTTCGGGGGAAATACTGCTGACTGAACAGTCACGAGGACCGAAAGAGTGTTAGACACAAGATGAAATCAGCAGTCGTACATGTGATAATCATAAGTGCCTTACAGTAAATATGATGAAGGCAGCTGAAATCGGACTATAAAGGAAGGGAATTGGACAAGACTCAGGGCTCTTCCTTGCGATCTCCGATCCGGAACCCCAGCAGTTTTCGGATTGCAAGAAGCTAAGCCTAGCTAATATTACTCTGTTAGTTAAGTACTCTATTATTTTCTGTAACAAGTATTCTTTTCACTTTGATTCTTTTAATAAATATTGTTAAACATTTATTACAATCATCTGACTGGAACTTGGATTTTTGAGTACGTGTCACCATCTTCCCCCTGGATCAGGAAGATCCTAGCTGGATGAAAACTACAAGAAGGTGAGCATTCTTTTCTGATATAAGAAAATGTATGCACTGTGAGATTTGATTGATAGCCTAGCCAAAGAGGCAGCTTACAACAGGGTTATTGTTGTATAGCGAACACGGTTGAAGAGTACCTAAAAAGGTAGGCTTAAACTACGAAGGGGAGATTTATTATATTTATAATCCTTATTATCTTTATAATAAAATACGAATTTGTAGAGACTGATCGCCTAACTCTTAATGGCACAACTATAGGATAGGCTCTGTAGTTACCGCGGGATTATTTCTACGTCCTGGATAGGATATAAAATAATTTGGAACGGTATTAATTGTGTAAAATCCATTACAACTTCTAGGCTTTAGGAATGTAGTGTGTATCTAATGACTTTTGAAAACGCTGGCAGAAAATTAGTTGTTCACTACACTTCTGCAGAACCCTTCCACTTATTTGATCAGGGCCTGGTGCTTTTTTGGAATCAATTTTATTAAAAACTCTTCGCACCTCATCTGCTGTAATAGTTGGAGGAGTACCATACTGTAGCTGCTGTCTAATGGCATCACGCTCCAGGAGAAAGTCTGATGTTTCGAACCGTGCATAAAAACCATTCAGTTCATTTGCAAATGCTTGATCATCTCCATTTGTATCTATGTGCCTTTTCTTCTCTTCCTTCCCTATCATTGAATACATCCCTTGCCATGCATGTTTCAGGTTATTCCCCCTCATTTCCGCCTCAAGCTGCCGTTTATATTTATACATAAATATATGAAACTGCTGTTTACAGTCATTTGTTATCTATCTAATCTCCTTCTGAATTTCTTTCATTTTAAGCCTGTCTCCCTGTTCAAAAGCTCTCATTTTCCTGTGTAGTGCAACTTTTAATTCTTTATTTACCCAAGGTTTGTCATTTGGAAATACCCTAAAAGTTTTTTCTGGGATTATACAGTCCACACAAAACCGAATATAGTCAGTCACCACTGAAGTCAACTCTTCCAAGTTCTTACTAGTATTCACGAAAATGTCCCACACAGTACATTCAAAACAGCCTCTAAGGCGTTTAACAGACTCATCAGTCCACTGTTTGACTGTCTTTATCTCGGGTTTGCTGGTCTTGAGCTTTTGTTTATACTGCGGGACGAGCTGGATTGCGTTGTGATCCGAGTCTCCGAGGGGTGGTTTTGCATAGCCCTTATAAGCGTCTTTAATATTCCCAAAGCATAGATTGTGTGTCTTATCCCTCCTTGTCGGGCACTTGACGTATTGATAGTAATTGGGCAATACGCTTTTGATTGAGCATCCATTAAAGTCTCCGAGAACAAACTTGTTTTCTAGTTTAGCTAGTTTCTAGTTTTTTAGTTTTCTAGTTTCTAAAAAATGTTTTCTAGTTTAGCCATTGTGTCGTATATCCTATTTGTCGCGACCTTAGTATAGGCGTGGGGATGAATATATACCACAGTGACAAACACCTGACCAAATTCCCTAGGTAGATAGTAAGGTCTTACCGACAGCGACAATAGCTCACTGTCCTCCGAGCAATGGGAGTCTCTTACTGTGTAGTTTTCACACCATCCCTCATTAATATAAACACACACTCCCCCACCCATTCTTTTGCCGGTTACCTGTGCATCACGGTCCAGTCTAATCGAGTCGCTAAACCCTGTGATCCTGAGTGTTGAGTTATCAGTCGTGTCTTTAAGCCATGTTTCCGTGAAGCACAACAGACAACTTTCCCGATACTCTGAGAGGTACCTCACAGCGTTCCGTTGCTCCGTAAGGTGCTTCACCAAGGAGCGGGTGTTAGCCAGGATGACCGTAGGTAGTGGTGGCTTGCTCCCCCGTGCGCAAACTCTATGCCGTACGTCCCCGCGCCGGCCTCTTTTTCTTCCTCGGTGCTGTGGATGTCTGTGTACACTCATCTGGCAGATCGACTGGAAAGTTTCCGCTGTGCAGATCCCTTAGTTGCCAGAGTTGATCCCGGGTATAACGTAAAATCCCATATGTTGTGGCGGCGGCCGATGCATAGCTTCCCCGACTCAGTGAAAGGACTGTTGACCGCAACAGGTGGATCGCCAGGACGATAGACAAAAGCTGGTAACAAAACGCATCTTGACTTTGTTGGCTCGCTTCTGACTTAGCAACCAAACTTTCCCAGCGTGTAGTTCGGGGCTTATGTGATGAAAAACGCTTACATACCATAAAACAAACAAACATTTCAGACGTGCTGTAGGCACTCATCGCCACAGTGCAGCGCCGGAAGTGATGATGTCATATTAAGCATATTAAGACCATATTAAGCAACTATAGGCCGATTTCAAATCTACCTTTCATAGGCAAGATCATTGAAAAAGTTGTCTTCAATCAGCTGAACAAATTCTTATGCTCGAATGGATACTTTGACAATTTTCAATCTGGTTTCCGACCGCATCACAGCACAGAGACAGCGCTCATAAAGATAATAAATGATATTCGCTTAAATACTGATTCAGGCAAATTATCAGTGCTGGTACTACTCGACCTCAGTGCTGCATTTGACACTGTCGATCACAACATACTTCTTGACAGGCTGGAAAACTGGGTGGGGCTTTCTGGGATAGTCCTAAAATGGTTCAGGTCATACTTAGATGGGAGACGTTATTATGTGAGTATAGGAGACCATAAGTCTGAGTGGACATCCATGACATGCGGAGTCCCTCAAGGCTCAATGCTTTCATCACCAGCAGGGTGGATTATTGTAATGGACTCCTCACTGGCCTTCCCAAAAAGACCATAAGACAGTTGCAGCTCATACAGAACACTGAGCAGAACCAGAAAATATATAAAGTATAGTAAAAGTATTATTACTGGTATATAAATCATTCAATGGCCTAGGACCTCAATACATTGCAGATATGCTCACTGAATATAAACCCAACAGATCACTCAGATCACTAGGATCATATCAGCTAGAAATACCAAGGGTTCACTCTAAGCATGGTGAATCTGCTTTTAGCTATTATGCTGGAACCAGCTTCCAGAGGAGATCAGATGTGCTCCTACAGTAGTCACTTTCAAATCCAGACTCAAAACACTTCTGTTTAGCTGTGCATTTACTGAATGAACACTGTGCCAATGTTCGTCCGACTGTTTGTACTGTACTGTATTGTTTGTTTGTTTGTACTGTACTGTACTGTACTGTTTGTACTCTAAACTGTTTTAATTATTCTTATTTCTTGTTATTATTTTAATTTATTCTATGTAAAGCACTTTGAATTGACATTGTGTATGAAATGTGCTATATAAATAAACTGGCCTTGCCTTGCCTGTGCTCGCAATCACCATGCTCAAACGCAAGGGCAGCATGCTCTATCCCCAAACAAACAAAACAGCATTGGTGTGTGTCTGATTCTGCCATAGGATGTGAACACAGTGCAGGGCCGTTTCTAGCCTTTTTGGCACCCTAGGCGAGATTCCTATTGAACATTTTTTTTTTTTTTTTTTTTTTTTACATTTTAAGGTTAAATGCATCAATCTGGTGCACTTTGAGAGCTCAAAATTAAGAGCTTCAACCCATGAACTGTGCACATTGAACAAAGAAAGACCATTGACTTGTACCTGGACATTAAAAAGGTCCAAAACATTGTTTTAGTTATGATACGGAGTCTCAGTCTACATTACATTACCACTGGTGTTTATGATTTATACAAGTATTCCTATGACATAAAATCCATATAGCCTACAAATGTACATTAATTTACATTACACTATAGTATATGAAAATTACAATACTTTTGTCCTAATTTCTTCACTTGCAAGAAATAAACCCTTGAGCTTTTATTTTGGAGAAAACACCAGATCACCATGCTGATCGCGTGAGCAAAGTGTAAGGTGTTTTTGGTGCAAATCAACTGAACGCCTGTGACAGTGAAATTTGTAGTTGTAGAGAATAGCCACACATGTGTATCAGTAAATTTGAAGTCACAGAGAGAAATGTTTTAAAGGTCCCGTTGCATGCGATTCCATGTTTCAAAGTTTAGTTAGTGTGTAATGTTGTTGTTAGAGTATAAATAATATCTGTAAAATTATAACGCTCAAAGTTCAATGCCAAGCGAGATATTTTATTTAACAGAAGTTGACTACAAAAAACGCCTGGATTGGACTACACCCCTTTACATCCTGCTTTAGTGACATCACCAGAACCGTGTTTAGACTAAACTCCGCCCACAGGAACACAGGCGTATTGATGGCGAAATGTCAACAGACGTGGTTGATGTTTATCTATAATCGGATACCGCAAAAGTTTAATTCGAAGTTGTTAGTTTGCTCTGTCCATTTCACCACGGACTGTTTTTCTAACCTGGGATAATATCAAGCAGGCTTCTCTCAGCGTCTCATACTGACGAAGGGGGCCATTTCAACTATATTCCAGCAAGCGGTAAGTACAAGTAGTGATTTAATATGGAAGTAGCGATCAACTTCACATCGTTTCTCTTAGTAGGATGAAAATAATCTTACTTAAACTGTGATTAATATACAGAAAGCGATCACAGAACAATCCCTTTCCAATCGGCCAAGCTGTGACACACAGCGCGAGTTTAACTGGACACTTGCCAAAACTCGTTATGAAATCAATGACGCTGTTACACTGCACAACGAAGCTCTTACTGTATTTATATGCCTCATGTTTGTGTGGCGGGCGAGACACAGGTGGTGTCACAAATTTCAGATATAAGGAATTTCGACTACGCCACCCTGGGAATTTCACCCAGGGAAATATGAATGACACTTAAATTGTTATTAGGTCACACAGGTTCGACTCTCTTAAAACGGTAGGCAGAAACGTAGGTATCAAAAATACAAAATCTTTATTAATATAAAGTTTAATTTAGAGCAAGGAGATAAATCACATTAAAATAGTATCTGTTGTACAAGACAGCGTCTGAAGGCTGGAAAGAGAGATACAATATATGGCTGACAAAGTTTCAAAATAATAAAAATCACAAACACATACACAACATACTTCACTAATACTTACACAGTTTACACACACAATAACTACACAGACTTACAGGGCTGAGGTACACCACAGGAGAGGTGATCACTAAGCTAGTTAGCCAAAAGCACACTCGCACACACATCACCGTGCACTTCAGATCACACCACAACACTTCAAAAGTGTCACACGGCAAACGTTCGGAGGAGCACCACCACCACAAAAGATCCTTCACCCGTGGGACCCCAGCACCTGAGAGCAAATCAAAATAAATACACAAACTTCAAAACAATTACAATCAACCACAGTTTGGATAGTATCGCAATGTAGTCATGAAGCAGATACTCATAACAATGATATACAGAGATTTAAACAAAAGAAAACAAATGAACTCAATTCATACAACAGGGGAGACAGGCTCGCACCGAGCGAGCAGATAGTTTTATGCTCCTGTTATGAACACCGATGAGCGTCAACATCAATTCAGTACACCGTAAACTATCAGTCAAACCAGACAGCAACAATCCCCTCTATTAGTGGGGAGATACGACGTTCTCGCTGTATGGCAGCAGAGAAGCGACAGGGCTGTAAAGTTAACTGTAGCGACAGCGGAAGAAGCAAAACGCCACAGACGAGAAGAATCCTGAGTCAAAATAAAAAAGAAAAGCACAACTAAAATTTATGTTTTCACCTGTTAAAATGTTCAGCTCATAATTACATACACGATTACACTTACCGAAAAGGGGCAATGTGCTTACACAATGTGCTTATCACTTCACAGACATGGATACTCTTGAGTTCATATAAGCCGCCATTCAACTGGAATACAAGGATACTGCACACAACTCAAAACGTCAGCCGATCCCTAAACCCCAAACGAGTCGAAACAATCCGCTTTCCACAGAACAATTAACACATACCTGAGAGGTGAACAGTCCCGAGTCCACCCACCGAGACAGCCGAAGGAAACGGAGGGGAAAAGACAGGCTAGAATGCAACACGAATCATCAATAACATATGCACAGCAACTAGAAACAAACTGCTAAAGGCTAACAGCACATACCTGCAGTTACCGTCAACAACGGAAGGGGAGGAGCCGGATGTGACTCATCCCAGGCTACAGCCAACCAGGTCTTAAATAGGCAGAATTCCTTGCTGATAGGTGCTCACTAATGTCAATCATTCCCACTCATCTTATTCATTCATTCATTCGGTTACATTTGCATTGGTGAAATCATTAGTGAGTGCAGGAACTGCGTTGCAATGATAAGATCTTTCACACGATCAACAGGCTGTCATCTGCTCAATGCTCATCATCACTGCAATTTTCTATGTGATTGAAATAGATCTAAATACTTAAAAAAACTTCTCACGATTCGTTAATCCCGATAGCTGTAATAGTAAAAACGTATAATAGCTGTAATAGTAAAAGTTTTCCAGATAGTTCCACATGTAATGCCAGATATTTCATATGCAAGCATTTCAGCCAATCACAGCAGAGGGCATTTACACTGAAGTTGTCACGAACGCTAGCGGAGAAATGGGTGGATCCATACGCAGCAACATGGTAATCAGGGCAATCCAACTCGTCGTCATCCATGCAAAGGTCAAAATCAATGTAATCAGAATCGTAGTCATCCATGCCAGGGTCGAAATCCATTTAATCAGTCCAATAAACAATAACACAAAATAAACAAGAAACAAAACAAGAACAGGCGAGAAACAGACCTTGGAAGTGTAGCATGACATTAAACAATGACTCCGTGACATGAACTGAAACAGACAGGGTATTTATACACCGACACTAACCATGTGATAGGGAACAGCTGAGTGCAATCAAGAGTGATGGGAACAGACAAAGGATTATGGGAAATGAGGTTCCAGAGTGAATGGTGACAGGAAGGGAAAGAGACCTCTAGTGGACACCTGGGGAAACACAAACCAGACACTGTGACATAACCCCCCCTCTACGGAGCGGCTACCAGACGCTCCAAGACCCACAAAAAACAACCAAAACAAGAGTCCAGGAGGGAGGTGGAACGGTGGAGGATCAGGGGGAGGGATGGGGGGCCAGGTCCATGGAGGGAAACGGGGACAGGGAGTGACAGTCCATCTGGCAGCCAGGGCGGAGACGACAGTTCATTGGGCGGCCAGGACGGAGACTCTCCCTCAGGCAGCCAGGGCGGAGCGGCCAGTTCATCGGGCAGCCAGGGCGGAGACTTTCCCTCGGGCGGCCACGGCGGAGACTTTCCCTCGGGCGGCCACGGCGGAGAAGACCCTTCGGGCGGCCACGGCGGAGAAGACCCTTCGGGCGGCCAGGGCAGAGCGAACAGTCCATCTGGCGGCCAGGGCGGAGACTTTCCCTCGGGCGGCCACGGCGGAGACTTTCCCTCGGGCGGCCACAGCGGAGAAGACCCTTCGGGCAGCCACGGCGGAGAAGACCCTTCGGGCGGCCACGGCGGAGGCGGCCACGGCGGAGACGACCCCTCGGGCGGCCACGGCGGAGATGACCCCTCAGGCGGCGGCTCAGGAAAAGACACCACCGGCTCAGACACCACCGGCTCAGGAACAGATACCACCAGAACAGATACCACCGGCTCAGGAACAGACACCACCGGCTCGGGAACAGACACCACCGGCTCGGGAACAGGAACAGACACCGGCTCGGGAACAGGAACAGACACCGGCTCAAGTGTGTGCGCAGCCCACACACACCACATGGCTGTGGCCATAATGGCCAGTGTCGCGGTCACTGAGGGCTCAGGCGACGCATACATGGCGTGAACAGTCTCTGGCTGGGCAGACGTGACGTGAACAGTCTCTGGCTGGGCAGACGTGACGTGAACAGTCTCTGGCTGGGCAGACGTGACGTGAACAGTCTCTGGCTGGGCAGACGTGACGTGAACAGTCTCTGGCTGGGCAGACGTGACGTGAACAGTCTCTGGCTGGGCAGACGTGACGTGAACAGTCTCTGGCTGGGCAGACGTGACGTGAACAGTCTCTGGCTGGGCAGACGTGACGTGAACAGTCTCTGGCTGGGCAGACGTGACGTGAACAGTCTCTGGCTGGGCAGACGTGACGTGAACAGTCTCTGGCTGGGCAGACGTGACGTGAACAGTCTCTGGCTGGGCAGACGTGACGTGAACAGTCTCTGGCTGGGCAGACGTGACGTGAACAGTCTCTGGCTGGGCAGACGTGACGTGAACAGTCTCTGGCTGGGCAGACGTGACGTGAACAGTCTCTGGCTGGGCAGACGTGACGTGAACAGTCTCTGGCTGGGCAGGCGTGACGTGAACAGTCTCTGGCTGGGCAGACGTGACATGAACAGTCTCTGGCTGGGCAGGCGTGACGTGAACAGTCTCTGGCTGGGCAGACGTGACGTGAACAGTCTCTGGCTGGGCAGACGTGACGTGAACAGTCTCTGGCTGGGCAGGCGTGACGTGAACAGTCTCTGGCTGGGCAGGCGTGACGTGAACAGTCTCGGGCTGGGCCATCTTGTCCGAAGACACAGGCTCGGCAGGCGTGACGTGAACAGGCTCGGCGGCGGCCATCTTGTCCGAAGACCCAGGCTCGGCAGGCGCACTGTGTCTCCTCCACGCATGCAGTACCGCCACTGCATATAAGAGGAACACGGCCTTCCTGGCCATGGCAGGACTGATGATGGGGGGTTCTGGGACCACCGGACTCGGGACCACCGGACTCGGGACCACCGGAACTGGGACCACCGGACTCGGGACCACGGGAACTGGGACCACCGGACTCGGGACCACCGGAACTGGGACCACCGGACTCGGGACCACCGGAACAGGCATGGAGGAAGTCTTCCTTCTCCTCCGTTTCGGGGCCACCGGAACTGGGACCACTGGACTCGGGACCACCAGAACTGGGACCACCGGAACTGGGACCACCGTAATCGGGACCACCGGAACAGTCACGAAGGAGGTCTTCCTTCTCCTCCTCTGTTTCCGATGGCAATGTGCAGGTTCTGAGCTGGGTGGAATCAGTGGCGAAGGGTGCTTAGGGGAATTCAGCGCCATGGCCTCTTCAGTCTGGCGGGCCCATAAAGCCAGGCCCTGAAAAATGTTCATGCTGCTGGATCCATTGTGTGACGGAGTCATTCTGTCACGAACGCTAGCGGAGAAATGGGTGGATCCATACGCAGCAACATGGTAATCAGGGCAATCCAACTCGTCGTCATCCATGCAAAGGTCAAAATCAATGTAATCAGAATCGTAGTCATCCATGCCAGGGTCGAAATCCATTTAATCAGTCCAATAAACAATAACACAAAATAAACAAGAAACAAAACAAGAACAGGCGAGAAACAGACCTTGGAAGTGTAGCATGACATTAAACAATGACTCCGTGACATGAACTGAAACAGACAGGGTATTTATACACCGACACTAACAATGTGATAGGGAACAGCTGAGTGCAATCAAGAGTGATGGGAACAGACAAAGGATTATGGGAAATGAGGTTCCAGAGTGAATGGTGACAGGAAGGGAAAGAGACCTCTAGTGGACACCTGGGGAAACACAAACCAGACACTGTGACAGAAGTCTCACAGCCAATCACAGCAGAGGGCGTTTACGCTGAAGTCTAACAGCAGACACGCCCCTTCAAACAGAGTGTTCAAACCAGGGAATGAAATCAGGCTAGGAAATATGCCTTTTACTTCTAAATTATAACAATTTTTGATCTAAAAAACATACTAACATTATAAGGGCACCCCTGGAAACATGATAAAATAATAAAAATAATCCATGGAATGGGACCTTTAAGAGTTGCAAACTTGTAGACTTTTTTTTCTCTTCCACAAACACAACACAACAGTTACACCTTCTCAAATTCTTCATTGCAGGTGAACAAATCCTATTCTACAAATCACAAATTAAGAAACTCGTACGCTCACATTTTTGCTGCAGTTGCTGCAGTGAATATGGTGCAAAACGCATTCACACACCCGCATCAAAAAATGTGAAGTCACAGAGAAGTTTTGCTCATCCGCAAATCAGTATGTGAATTCATCCAATGAGAGTTGCACACTTGTAGAATATTTTCTCACAAATGTCTTGTATATTTTTCTAGCACAAACACAAGTATATAACTACAACTACCTGAATCTGCTGCGACGAATCTCAAATATGATTTTTTGCTTTCAAGTGACAAGTTTTGCGCACTCTCCCTTTTGCACCATTGGTCTATGTGAAATGTGGAGCAAAATTGAGTTGTGCATCTGTAGAGGCAGTGGGCGGAGCCTACATGAATATTCATGAGTTTCCCGGGCATGCACGCGGATCTGATCATTTTAGTTCACGCTCTTCGTTTCTCAGCACGAGTCAGCTGGTTTAATGGATTATTTCAAAAAAATATATAGTTTTAGCGAGAACTTAAAATACAATTGTGTATCATTTCATAAAGTTCATAATGTTTTTAATAGTTTGCACGTTTTGTGCATTCGTTAATGACTAAATGATACAATAGAATACAATATACATCCAGTGTCCCCAATTAAGACACAAACACTATCATAAAAAGATGGGTTTTTAAATATTTCTTAAAACTACTTAATGTTGGGGCATTCCTAACAGTTAAAGGAAGTGCATTCCACAACCCAGGGGCTGCCACAGAGAAGGCTCTTTCACCCATAGTTTTAGTCTGCAAGAAGGCTGTTTAAGGAGAAAAGAGTTGGCGGAGCGGAGAGATCGAGAGGGCATTTATAGCGTAATTAAATCACATATATATGGTGCAGTTCCTTGTATGGCTTTATATGTTAAAATAAGAGTTTTAAAATCAATACGGGCATGGACCGGAAGCCAATGCACGTTTCTAAGCACCCCAGAGATATGCTGACGAGGAGTATGTGTAAGAACAACTGAGTTCTGTATGCGTTGCAGACGCTTAATAGACTTTGCAGGTAGGCCAAGATAAAGGGCATTACAATAATCAATCCTAGTGGTAACGAGTGCATGGACAAGCCTTTCTGCATCAGATAGTGAAAGAAAAGGCCTGAGATGAAAAAATGCAGATTTTGAAATGCTCTTGATATGTGCTTCAAGTGTCAAATGAGAGTCAAAAATAACACTTGCAAATAAGATTGCGAACTTGAGATGATGACATAAATTTGGGTATCATCGGCATAAAAGTGGAACCCCAATCCATGCTTTCTAATAATCTGCCCTAAAGGAAGCATGTAAATATTAAAAAGTATCGGGCCAAGGACAGACCCCTGAGGAACACCATGACATACCTGTCCGACGTTAGATTTATTGTTTTCTAAAACAACAAACTGGGTACGATCAGTAAGGTAAGATTTAAACCACTCCAACACTGTACCGGAAATACCAAGCCAAGTCTCAAGTCTCTCAATCAATATAGAGTGACACACCGTGTCAAAGGCTGCACTCAAATCTAACAGCACCAAGGTAGTAAAGGCCCCAGAGTCAACAGAGACAAGGAGATCGTTCATAACTCGGACCAAGGCAGTCTCAGTACTATGTCCTGATCGAAACCCAGATTGAAAAGGTTCTAAAAGCTCGTTCAAGGACAAGTGAGAATGAAGTTGTGACACGACAACACGTTCCAGAACCTTTGCCATAAAAGGAAGATTAGATATAGGCCTGTAGTTAGACAGATCAGACACATCACACCCAGGCTTTTTAAGAACTGGTGTGATGGCAGGAACCTTAAGGGCTTGGGGAACAAGTCCAGTAATAAGGGAAGCTTAAACAATGTTCAAAATGAGGACTGATAGATGACAATGTTCAGTGTGCATGTAAGAGAATATGTAAGTTAACTCAGGAGAACATAAGTTGGAATAGGGTCCAAAGTACAGGTAGTGGAATTCATTGTCATAATAGTTTAGAAATGTAATCAATGGTGACCGTTTTAAAACTAGAAAACCAATCTAGCGTACAATTTAAGGAATGAATCTCAGGAAGTGCACACAAAGAGACAGAAGTAATAGACTGATAAATATTCTCCTTTTTTTTTAAGATAGATAGATAGTAAATTCACAATCTTATTTCTCCACCATAATGTTACATCATTGTTCCATATTTCATACAATGTCATTGGAATGATGATATATTTTTTCTTTAGTGAATCCAACTGAAAAAATAAACATGTCCTTTGAAATCTATGTGAGTTAACAGTAGATTCAGTTGCACATGTAGGACTGAAAATAATCCAAGATATTTGAAATGAACCAAGACATTTGCTTGACTGTTTTCCACCCCCTCTTTCTCCCACAAGGACTATTTGTAGTTCCTAAAGGCACAGAGGGGCTGATAGTGATCAAGGCCTGTAGGCCAAGATGTGTGTAATTCGGGGTCGATGAATTGTCACACCTTTAGTACTGTGGGGGAAGTGTAATTATCTGATTGGTCAGTATGAATGTCTCACATTTGGGTTTTAGTCACATGGTCATGGAAGGGATAAAAGAAGATGGTAACACTTTAGAACACTGTTTCTTACTTACTGCATAACTAATAAGGAATTACAGAAGAACTAATAGGTAATTATTTATTAACACTTAAGTCACTACTGTTAACTACTAAGGAAGATGTGTTAACTAATCAGTATGTAATAGAATTTTATGATTGTGTTAAATATCATTTAGTTAATCAATAACTAATGAATTCTGTCATACCTCCTGAAGAACTAATATTAATTATCTACTAATTAAGGTTCAATAAAAATAACTATGAAGTAACTACTAATGAACAGTCATACACAGTAGTCACTTCAATAATCCGGGTTAGCAGTGTAGTGGTGGATGAAGAACACAAATCAAGTGCTTGAGTAAAAGTACAGATACCCCAATACAATATTACTCCAGTCACATTAAAATTAGGCCTATTCATTTTCAAATTTACCTTAGTAAAAGTACAAAGGTAATTATTTTTTAAAATACTTAAAAAGTAAAAAGCCCTAATCAATGTTTTTTATTTTTTTCTAGACAGTTTTAGTCATTCTTCAGCACTAATAAGAAAGATAAGTGCAGACATTTACCTATAGGCTATATACTGATCTGCAAAAAAAGCAAACTTTTTATTTCATTAGCAAAACTTATCATAATGTACTGTAATAGCAATTTTTATCTCACCGGGAAAAACAGCATCAACAGGTGTAAGAAACATCAAGAGGCAAAATGTAATAAAGAAGAAAAGGCTTTATTCTCTGAGGATTCTTTTCACAGACCGCAGCCACCCAGCCATGAAAAACAGACAATCCTGAAAACATAATAAAACTGAGACATTTTATACAGGTTTCTAACATCTTGACCACACCTACTTAGGTTTCTGTAACTTTCCAAAAGATACCCCCTATCTTCAACTGGCCTGGACTGGTTTTCTACCCCCCCTGAGCAGCTCACACTGTTCTTTGTCCCTGAGAAGCCAAAAGGCCTTCATTTATGACCTAAATTACCTCCTGCTTCCCCTAAGGGGAGGGCATGGGACCCCTTGTTTATTGTTAAACGACCCCTGTATTCTCCTGGCCGGATCCTTTCTCGTGCCCAGGTGTAAGTTTTATTACTTATTACCCTGTCTTCCTGTCCCTTCTTCAACTGTTAGAAAACCCTCACAGAAGCACATGGTCAGATGCTACTACACATAGTTAAATGAAATCAACAAGTTTAAATGAATAAACACAAGAACAATGAATTTTTCATTAACATTTCCCCCCTGTTTATCATTCTCTGATAACCAACAAAATAATAAAAATTCAGTTCTATTTTCTAAAATTAATTAAACCCATTTTACTATTGAATCCCCAAGAATACAATCACTTCAAGCTTTTCTTTACATCACAGTTATACTCCTTCATATTTGATTTTTGTATACCTGATCACTCTTCTTTAAACTTGTAGGAAAAGAAAGGATTAAAAATGAAATAAGCTTAGGCTGTTTTTGTAAGGATAGGCCCTTAATTTTGTAGCAAGCAAGTAAAGGTTTATATAAGGCCGGGCTAGGTGAACAAGCACTGTTATTGCACCCCCAAAAACTATAGTTCGGACCCTCGGTCACCTCAATATAAACAAGAAATAGTGTAGTTATATTTAGTAGGAAAACAAAGAAAAAGGAAAAAGTAGATACAAAAATATCCCTCAATTCAAACCCTGTCCTTGTATGCCACCTCGTAACACGGATGGCTACTGTTTTTAACCCTCTTTATACATTATCATCGTCCTCAGAAAGAAAGAATTTAGAAAGTAAGAAAATCCGAAAAATGAAAAAAAAAAAACACCCCCCAATTTACCACGTTACTGTAGCTCTCGCTACTTCCACCGTCTGCCTAATTTTGTCCATCCTTGGGATAAACTGAACAGACATTCCAGTACTCGTATTCACCCATGGATAACAAAATTGTCAAAATAACACATACAATCATAACTCCTATAGCCTACATTCAGCCCTTTCCATTAATCCACTTTGGTTGTTGAAAATTAACTCTTACTTTTCCATTGCAGACCGACTATCTTTTTTTGTTTATGACCGTACTTCACATCATTGAATAGATTTTATACTTTTCCTGAAAACATTTACACCAATCAAATCATTAGATCTATATCAATACTAAGCCCTAGTTTGATTTAATCAGATAAAATCATCAACATCATCACAAAACAAATTATTCTGCTAAACTTAAACCATTAGTTGGTCCACATCCTCCTCCAGGTGTGTTGACCATCTCGTTCGCCCCATGGACATTCCGTCTTCACCAGGGTGACTCTTTACGAACCGTTGCAATGGGCTTTCCATCGTTGGCAAGGGAGGGTACGTTACTAGCACGTCCTTGACCCCTCACTGTCCTTCGCGTCGGCGCGTGGGGTTGCTGAGGTTGGTTGGTGTAGTCTAAGGTCAGAGGCGTGGACCCAGGTGTCACCCTCTCCAACCATTTTCTGATCATTACAAGATTTTTCCTTATCCCGACCGCACCTCTACTGGAATTAACCATTTCCTGCCTGCTGTCACCTGTGAATGCAGACCCTAGCTATTTTGTTATTGACCGCTTGTCTGGCCGGTCGTCCCTTTTGGTGTGACCTGTTGAATCAACAGCCTGAAACATATTGTCACCAGATAATTTTGCTCACTGAATGGCACTGAAAACCCTGAAAGGAAAAAACACTCAACCCACTTTGCCCATGTCAACAAAACAATATTTATACATTTGGAACAGAATCAGTTCTGTTCGACACAATCCATCCTGACATCCTGCAAAAGGAAAGTTTTAAGTTATGCGCTGCGCAAGGTGTGGCACCTCTCTGCCACAATAATAACCCAGTTTACTGGGCACAGTCTGCCCTGTATCAAAAGTCAGCATGCTCTGTAAAGAAAACCAACGTCGAGGTTATTGTCAGATAGTAAAGTACACATAGTTTCTTTTGTCTTTTGTGCTGCCGCGTCCTTCGCTGCCGAATCTGCACACTTACAGACAGCAATTTTGTTACGGAGAAAAATGACTTCTTACAGGGCTTTTACCCAGTTAAACGCAGTGTCCTCCCAACATTTATTGTCCTGCTGCAATTCCATTCATCAAATTTGAACCCCTTGGTATGGCAATTGTTACCATCCCTTTTGATGCATGATGCACTTAAACTTCTTGCATCAATTTAACATAATGGTGTTTGGGTAAACAAAGTTTGCAACACTTACCCAAATGTTGTCCTTCAACCAAATTTCCTCCAGACATCTTTTTCCTCTGAAACAAAGTATTACGTAAGCCACAATCTCATCTTTTTATCTAATAATTTGAAGGGCACCGGCCCTGAGTCTCACTGCTTTTCAGGCCTGTTATTTGGTCTCTTAAGTCAGTCATCTACAAACATTTTCCAATGTCAAAGTCATCAATTGTTTCTATCAGGTCAGGTCGTCGTGTACAGACTTGGTCAGTATCAGTCAAACAACATTCTCTCTCTGTTCACAATAATCTACAGAGCTTGATGACCAAATTTCTTTCAAATTTGTCATTTGCCTTAACCCATCTGTAATGATCTGAACTCTCGTTCCAGAGGTTAATGACACAATATACACACTATAGGGACAGAATAGCTCCCCTAAACTAACACATACCAAACATGAATCAACACTCATAACACACAATGCTGTCACCATCCAACACACACACATACCTGACTATTAACCGCTCATATTCTCATATTCATATCTTTGATTTTAACTCTTAATATATTTAAATTTTAAATAAGATTTTAAACTTCTCGTTTTCCTGTAGCTTTTATCTAATTTTACATGGTCTCTTTACCAGTTTCAAAGCCCGTTTGTTCATTATTCATTTTCTCTTAGAAAAGTCAGCTGGGTTGTTTTTGTTCATTATCATTATTTTGCTTCAGCTTGCTTTAGTATGCCGATAACAGAAAGACTGACAGAATACCATCCGTTCCTTCACTCAAGCAGTCTCTCTCACTATAAAACAAATAATCTTTTCAACAGCCTCCTAAGACTGTAAATTTAGACAAAATCTAATAATAAATTCATTTCAATAACCTTTGACCATTAACCTTTATCCAGACTTTTCTTGAATCTACAAAAGCTGTCTTCACCTTTAGCCACCACCACGTCTAATGACCTTCAGGATTTAAAACTTACAAAACATATCTTACATATCTTAAAGACATATTATTTCAATATCAACTTCTATAATATTTTCCCTTGCCCATAAGGCAACCAACATCATGTTCCTGATAAAAATTAAGTTTTGTTACTGTCTCCACAACAAATAATGACAATCACCTCACGGTCTCAGCTGGCTCTTGAAAGCCCATTCCCATCAGCTCTTTATCTATAATCTTCATCAGGGTGTTGTCCCCTGGCATGGTTGCAAACACTTGTCATAATGAAAAACAAGCCATACAATGAATGCGGTTTCTTGCAAGTGGTATATAGAGGAACTCACATTTGCTGGGTCAGACATGCCGTAACTCCTCACAGCCCATCTGGCCTCTCAATGATCTGCTGATGCTGGTGGCCACTCAGTCAATCAGCGCCACTCTCATACCCAACTCACATAAAACACCGCCATTCTGCAGATACCCAGTGTCGGCGTGACCCTCTGTCTTAGGTTGACCTCTGGCCCTAGAGAATCTTACCCGTCTTTGAGTGATATCACTTCGTGCACACTGGTAACCGCTCTTCCCCATAACAGAATCTTTGACCATTTTCTTCAACATAATCTGTTCTGGAGCTTAGGAAAGGCACATTCAAGAGTCACCAGAGCCATTCGGACTGCCTAATAGTGTTAACACAGGGAGACAGGTTAATAACAACAGTATTTAATCACTTAAATATTTTAAACATCTTCAAATCAGCAAAATCGCAATACTGAGCTTACACTCAGTGAATTTAGTTATCACAACGTCCATTCAGTGTACTGTTACATCTGTAGCCGGAGCCATCGGCCCTGTTTCATGGTGGAGGCTAAAATCAGACAAAGAAGTTACTGGTCCTAAACTAGTCAAAAATGTCACTTCTATCGTTTAAGACTTCTTTAAAGTCATTCAGTTTTACTTTTAAAACATTTACAAATTTCCCTTTAAATGTATGAAATCTGAACTGCCTTGTAGCATGATTTCTTTTAACATCCATGTCTATGGTTTTCAACTAAAACAATGTGCCTTGCACAGGCTCAGACAAGAGCTTTCAGCTGACATTGAATGAGAGAGACTCTGAGTCATTCAGGACTGGTACACTGCATTTCTCTTCTAAAATCAAACTTTATCTACCATCTTTTAACTTTAGCCCAGCTTAAGGCATCTTTGCCAGAATTTACATGTATTTTCAAACAACCATATTTTACATTTGTCTTTTGCCCACATCAGGGAATTTAGACATCACATTACAAATTTCCTCTCAGATCGTGTCTCTGTCGCGCTGGCCGTTTTAGACACAGCACACACCAGATTCAGATAAGCAAACTGTTTCAGCCAATCATAAGCTTATCTTTTGAAAGCAAAACATCAGCTTCTAGTTCTTTCATGGTCAACACCATTTCTCCACGTTCAAAACACTAACTTTTGAGGCTGCTAGCAACCTCCGCTTTTGATAAATTTTTTGCATTTATCGTTGTAAATAATCTGTCAGATTAGTCTCTCTATATCATCTAAACCCTTTTAAAGTGTTCCATTAAAAACACAATCATCACTTTAGGTACCGGTACTTTTAAAATATTCTGCAACTCATTTGTTGGAGTCATTATTATCTGTAATTTTACATCAACCTGTATTCATCAATTCACTAGCTCTTTCCTTCAAAACGATTCCCTTAAGACTTAAATCTTTCAACCTTCTTACGACTTCCATCTATTAACTTTCCTTTAACTTTCTTTTCTCCCTTGCACATTCTTTTCACTTTCTTTAGCACTGCGTTCACATTCTTAGTTCTTTCTCAGACGAAAACTTTAATATCGTCATTTAAATACTGTTCTACTTTCAAAAACCCACATTAATACACGTCACTTTCACGTTATCACTTTCTTTTCTGAGTGTCCATTTACAATTACGGGCTAAATGGCCCACTGACCACAATTAAAACACTCACTTTACCTATAGTTTGATCATTGAGCTTGCAAACAGCTCCAACTTACTGCACACCCTTGAAGCAGTGCGTCCCAATCAGGAATGTAAACAGAGCCACTGATAAGCAGTTCTCTGTATTCTTTTACAGTCCACCAGTGTGGATTCAATCACAATAGCCAAATCATAATCTTCATCATTATTATTGGCATAAAACATAAATTTTCATAAGTTGCAACGAAAATCATTCAACATATTCTCAGGGGTTTTCACTAAACATTTTCTTTCTAAACTTCACATTTCTTTGAAGTCAAAGCTTCAGAGCACAGCTGCTTACAGCGTTTGCTCTCTTTTGTTATGAAAATTCTCTAGACATCACTATTTTACCAGTAAAATAAAATTGTTTCCCATTCTGCTTAATAAAACTTTTGTTCATCTTTATATCATGTTAATCCCTGTTAATCATACTCAATGCCTTATTTTTATCTAAAAACTCACTTTTCATACCATTTTTAACTTCATTTGACTTAACAGGCGTTCATAAATTGTTCCATGAACTTTATCTTCCCCTACATGCTAGTTCCTTCTGCATCTGTTCTCTTTTATCTGCAATCCAACAATTCTCTGTTTATAATTTCCATCAGGAAAAACATTCTATCTTTCCCTATCTTTTTCAGTCATACATTTACCACCATAATTATTTCTCATCTGACAGAAAATTGGTGTATAAAAATTATCTGTTTTACTGTTTGATGATCCCATTTTGGCTGAGTCCCCCCCTCCTGGATTTTACTATTCGACACGTGTCTTAGTGTCTGTCAAACGTCTTCGACAGACCCGATCTTTCCCTTACCCCAAGATCGGTCGGGTGGTTTGTAATTACGTTTCACTCAAAAACTTTCTATAAGCACTTTCCAGCGCTCGATTAATTCTGATTTGACGTGGCTCTTCCGTCCACCTAAATCGATTTGATGTGGCTCTTCCGTCCACCTAAATCGATTAATTCTCGGGTTACTAGCGCTTTTGAGTAAAACTAATTAATCAATAACTGTGATTCCCCTGAATCACCTGTGGGCTTTCCGTCCACCAACGAGCTAAGTGAGGTAGAAACTGATCCGAATTCCTCAGATCAATTCTTTCCCTTACCCCCAAAAAATTGTGATTCCCCTGAATCACCTCTCGCTCGTACCAAAGGCAGACACTCAGCCAGAATAGTTCATGTTCACTCACAATTATCAAATCACACTTAAACTTCAATAAAACAATTTGCCGTGTCTTACCCAGATGCTTTTTCTCTGTTTTTTCCCGCAATTGCCGCGGATTCTTTATGGTCCTGGTGGGAGCTTCCTCCACTGGCCCTGAATGCGGTATTGCTCTCTCTCCCGTAATCTGTTGAGTTTCTATCTCAAACCGTCGAGGTATGAGACGGCCGCCTGTTGCTGCCGAGGTTGTGCACTTTCCCGTCAAATCCGTTCTCAGGGCCAGGAGAAGAAGCGTCCGCACAGGATCCCAAACTTCTGACACCAGCTGTAATAGCAATTTTTATCTCACCGGGAAAAACAGCATCAACAGGTGTAAGAAACATCAAGAGGCAAAATGTAATAAAGAAGAAAAGGCTTTATTCTCTGAGGATTCTTTTCACAGACCGCAGCCACCCAGCCATGAAAAACAGACAATCCTGAAAACATAATAAAACTGAGACATTTTATACAGGTTTCTAACATCTTGACCACACCTACTTAGGTTTCTGTAACTTTCCAAAAGATACCCCCTATCTTCAACTGGCCTGGACTGGTTTTCTACCCCCCCTGAGCAGCTCACACTGTTCTTTGTCCCTGAGAAGCCAAAAGGCCTTCATTTATGACCTAAATTACCTCCTGCTTCCCCTAATGGGAGGGCATGGGACCCCTTGTTTATTGTTAAACGACCCCTGTATTCTCCTGGCCGGATCCTTTCTCGTGCCCAGGTGTAAGTTTTATTACTTATTACCCTGTCTTCCTGTCCCTTCTTCAACTGTTAGAAAACCCTCACAGAAGCACATGGTCAGATGCTACTACACATAGTTAAATGAAATCAACAAGTTTAAATGAATAAACACAAGAACAATGAATTTTTCATTAACATTTCCCCCCTGTTTATCATTCTCTGATAACCAACAAAATAATAAAAATTCAGTTCTATTTTCTAAAATTAATTAAACCCATTTTACTATTGAATCCCCAAGAATACAATCACTTCAAGCTTTTCTTTACATCACAGTTATACTCCTTCATATTTGATTTTTGTATACCTGATCACTCTTCTTTAAACTTGTAGGAAAAGAAAGGATTAAAAATGAAATAAGCTTAGGCTGTTTTTGTAAGGATAGGCCCTTAATTTTGTAGCAAGCAAGTAAAGGTTTATATAAGGCCGGGCTAGGTGAACAAGCACTGTTATTGCACCCCCAAAAACTATAGTTCGGACCCTCGGTCACCTCAATATAAACAAGAAATAGTGTAGTTATATTTAGTAGGAAAACAAAGAAAAAGGAAAAAGTAGATACAAAAATATCCCTCAATTCAAACCCTGTCCTTGTATGCCACCTCGTAACACGGATGGCTACTGTTTTTAACCCTCTTTATACATTATCATCGTCCTCAGAAAGAAAGAATTTAGAAAGTAAGAAAATCCGAAAAATGAAAAAAAAAAAACACCCCCCAATTTACCACGTTACTGTAGCTCTCGCTACTTCCACCGTCTGCCTAATTTTGTCCATCCTTGGGATAAACTGAACAGACATTCCAGTACTCGTATTCACCCATGGATAACAAAATTGTCAAAATAACACATACAATCATAACTCCTATAGCCTACATTCAGCCCTTTCCATTAATCCACTTTGGTTGTTGAAAATTAACTCTTACTTTTCCATTGCAGACCGACTATCTTTTTTTGTTTATGACCGTACTTCACATCATTGAATAGATTTTATACTTTTCCTGAAAACATTTACACCAATCAAATCATTAGATCTATATCAATACTAAGCCCTAGTTTGATTTAATCAGATAAAATCATCAACATCATCACAAAACAAATTATTCTGCTAAACTTAAACCATTAGTTGGTCCACATCCTCCTCCAGGTGTGTTGACCATCTCGTTCGCCCCATGGACATTCCGTCTTCACCAGGGTGACTCTTTACGAACCGTTGCAATGGGCTTTCCATCGTTGGCAAGGGAGGGTACGTTACTAGCACGTCCTTGACCCCTCACTGTCCTTCGCGTCGGCGCGTGGGGTTGCTGAGGTTGGTTGGTGTAGTCTAAGGTCAGAGGCGTGGACCCAGGTGTCACCCTCTCCAACCATTTTCTGATCATTACAAGATTTTTCCTTATCCCGACCGCACCTCTACTGGAATTAACCATTTCCTGCCTGCTGTCACCTGTGAATGCAGACCCTAGCTATTTTGTTATTGACCGCTTGTCTGGCCGGTCGTCCCTTTTGGTGTGACCTGTTGAATCAACAGCCTGAAACATATTGTCACCAGATAATTTTGCTCACTGAATGGCACTGAAAACCCTGAAAGGAAAAAACACTCAACCCACTTTGCCCATGTCAACAAAACAATATTTATACATTTGGAACAGAATCAGTTCTGTTCGACACAATCCATCCTGACATCCTGCAAAAGGAAAGTTTTAAGTTATGCGCTGCGCAAGGTGTGGCACCTCTCTGCCACAATAATAACCCAGTTTACTGGGCACAGTCTGCCCTGTATCAAAAGTCAGCATGCTCTGTAAAGAAAACCAACGTCGAGGTTATTGTCAGATAGTAAAGTACACATAGTTTCTTTTGTCTTTTGTGCTGCCGCGTCCTTCGCTGCCGAATCTGCACACTTACAGACAGCAATTTTGTTACGGAGAAAAATGACTTCTTACAGGGCTTTTACCCAGTTAAACGCAGTGTCCTCCCAACATTTATTGTCCTGCTGCAATTCCATTCATCAAATTTGAACCCCTTGGTATGGCAATTGTTACCATCCCTTTTGATGCATGATGCACTTAAACTTCTTGCATCAATTTAACATAATGGTGTTTGGGTAAACAAAGTTTGCAACACTTACCCAAATGTTGTCCTTCAACCAAATTTCCTCCAGACATCTTTTTCCTCTGAAACAAAGTATTACGTAAGCCACAATCTCATCTTTTTATCTAATAATTTGAAGGGCACCGGCCCTGAGTCTCACTGCTTTTCAGGCCTGTTATTTGGTCTCTTAAGTCAGTCATCTACAAACATTTTCCAATGTCAAAGTCATCAATTGTTTCTATCAGGTCAGGTCGTCGTGTACAGACTTGGTCAGTATCAGTCAAACAACATTCTCTCTCTGTTCACAATAATCTACAGAGCTTGATGACCAAATTTCTTTCAAATTTGTCATTTGCCTTAACCCATCTGTAATGATCTGAACTCTCGTTCCAGAGGTTAATGACACAATATACACACTATAGGGACAGAATAGCTCCCCTAAACTAACACATACCAAACATGAATCAACACTCATAACACACAATGCTGTCACCATCCAACACACACACATACCTGACTATTAACCGCTCATATTCTCATATTCATATCTTTGATTTTAACTCTTAATATATTTAAATTTTAAATAAGATTTTAAACTTCTCGTTTTCCTGTAGCTTTTATCTAATTTTACATGGTCTCTTTACCAGTTTCAAAGCCCGTTTGTTCATTATTCATTTTCTCTTAGAAAAGTCAGCTGGGTTGTTTTTGTTCATTATCATTATTTTGCTTCAGCTTGCTTTAGTATGCCGATAACAGAAAGACTGACAGAATACCATCCGTTCCTTCACTCAAGCAGTCTCTCTCACTATAAAACAAATAATCTTTTCAACAGCCTCCTAAGACTGTAAATTTAGACAAAATCTAATAATAAATTCATTTCAATAACCTTTGACCATTAACCTTTATCCAGACTTTTCTTGAATCTACAAAAGCTGTCTTCACCTTTAGCCACCACCACGTCTAATGACCTTCAGGATTTAAAACTTACAAAACATATCTTACATATCTTAAAGACATATTATTTCAATATCAACTTCTATAATATTTTCCCTTGCCCATAAGGCAACCAACATCATGTTCCTGATAAAAATTAAGTTTTGTTACTGTCTCCACAACAAATAATGACAATCACCTCACGGTCTCAGCTGGCTCTTGAAAGCCCATTCCCATCAGCTCTTTATCTATAATCTTCATCAGGGTGTTGTCCCCTGGCATGGTTGCAAACACTTGTCATAATGAAAAACAAGCCATACAATGAATGCGGTTTCTTGCAAGTGGTATATAGAGGAACTCACATTTGCTGGGTCAGACATGCCGTAACTCCTCACAGCCCATCTGGCCTCTCAATGATCTGCTGATGCTGGTGGCCACTCAGTCAATCAGCGCCACTCTCATACCCAACTCACATAAAACACCGCCATTCTGCAGATACCCAGTGTCGGCGTGACCCTCTGTCTTAGGTTGACCTCTGGCCCTAGAGAATCTTACCCGTCTTTGAGTGATATCACTTCGTGCACACTGGTAACCGCTCTTCCCCATAACAGAATCTTTGACCATTTTCTTCAACATAATCTGTTCTGGAGCTTAGGAAAGGCACATTCAAGAGTCACCAGAGCCATTCGGACTGCCTAATAGTGTTAACACAGGGAGACAGGTTAATAACAACAGTATTTAATCACTTAAATATTTTAAACATCTTCAAATCAGCAAAATCGCAATACTGAGCTTACACTCAGTGAATTTAGTTATCACAACGTCCATTCAGTGTACTGTTACATCTGTAGCCGGAGCCATCGGCCCTGTTTCATGGTGGAGGCTAAAATCAGACAAAGAAGTTACTGGTCCTAAACTAGTCAAAAATGTCACTTCTATCGTTTAAGACTTCTTTAAAGTCATTCAGTTTTACTTTTAAAACATTTACAAATTTCCCTTTAAATGTATGAAATCTGAACTGCCTTGTAGCATGATTTCTTTTAACATCCATGTCTATGGTTTTCAACTAAAACAATGTGCCTTGCACAGGCTCAGACAAGAGCTTTCAGCTGACATTGAATGAGAGAGACTCTGAGTCATTCAGGACTGGTACACTGCATTTCTCTTCTAAAATCAAACTTTATCTACCATCTTTTAACTTTAGCCCAGCTTAAGGCATCTTTGCCAGAATTTACATGTATTTTCAAACAACCATATTTTACATTTGTCTTTTGCCCACATCAGGGAATTTAGACATCACATTACAAATTTCCTCTCAGATCGTGTCTCTGTCGCGCTGGCCGTTTTAGACACAGCACACACCAGATTCAGATAAGCAAACTGTTTCAGCCAATCATAAGCTTATCTTTTGAAAGCAAAACATCAGCTTCTAGTTCTTTCATGGTCAACACCATTTCTCCACGTTCAAAACACTAACTTTTGAGGCTGCTAGCAACCTCCGCTTTTGATAAATTTTTTGCATTTATCGTTGTAAATAATCTGTCAGATTAGTCTCTCTATATCATCTAAACCCTTTTAAAGTGTTCCATTAAAAACACAATCATCACTTTAGGTACCGGTACTTTTAAAATATTCTGCAACTCATTTGTTGGAGTCATTATTATCTGTAATTTTACATCAACCTGTATTCATCAATTCACTAGCTCTTTCCTTCAAAACGATTCCCTTAAGACTTAAATCTTTCAACCTTCTTACGACTTCCATCTATTAACTTTCCTTTAACTTTCTTTTCTCCCTTGCACATTCTTTTCACTTTCTTTAGCACTGCGTTCACATTCTTAGTTCTTTCTCAGACGAAAACTTTAATATCGTCATTTAAATACTGTTCTACTTTCAAAAACCCACATTAATACACGTCACTTTCACGTTATCACTTTCTTTTCTGAGTGTCCATTTACAATTACGGGCTAAATGGCCCACTGACCACAATTAAAACACTCACTTTACCTATAGTTTGATCATTGAGCTTGCAAACAGCTCCAACTTACTGCACACCCTTGAAGCAGTGCGTCCCAATCAGGAATGTAAACAGAGCCACTGATAAGCAGTTCTCTGTATTCTTTTACAGTCCACCAGTGTGGATTCAATCACAATAGCCAAATCATAATCTTCATCATTATTATTGGCATAAAACATAAATTTTCATAAGTTGCAACGAAAATCATTCAACATATTCTCAGGGGTTTTCACTAAACATTTTCTTTCTAAACTTCACATTTCTTTGAAGTCAAAGCTTCAGAGCACAGCTGCTTACAGCGTTTGCTCTCTTTTGTTATGAAAATTCTCTAGACATCACTATTTTACCAGTAAAATAAAATTGTTTCCCATTCTGCTTAATAAAACTTTTGTTCATCTTTATATCATGTTAATCCCTGTTAATCATACTCAATGCCTTATTTTTATCTAAAAACTCACTTTTCATACCATTTTTAACTTCATTTGACTTAACAGGCGTTCATAAATTGTTCCATGAACTTTATCTTCCCCTACATGCTAGTTCCTTCTGCATCTGTTCTCTTTTATCTGCAATCCAACAATTCTCTGTTTATAATTTCCATCAGGAAAAACATTCTATCTTTCCCTATCTTTTTCAGTCATACATTTACCACCATAATTATTTCTCATCTGACAGAAAATTGGTGTATAAAAATTATCTGTTTTACTGTTTGATGATCCCATTTTGGCTGAGTCCCCCCCTCCTGGATTTTACTATTCGACACGTGTCTTAGTGTCTGTCAAACGTCTTCGACAGACCCGATCTTTCCCTTACCCCAAGATCGGTCGGGTGGTTTGTAATTACGTTTCACTCAAAAACTTTCTATAAGCACTTTCCAGCGCTCGATTAATTCTGATTTGACGTGGCTCTTCCGTCCACCTAAATCGATTTGATGTGGCTCTTCCGTCCACCTAAATCGATTAATTCTCGGGTTACTAGCGCTTTTGAGTAAAACTAATTAATCAATAACTGTGATTCCCCTGAATCACCTGTGGGCTTTCCGTCCACCAACGAGCTAAGTGAGGTAGAAACTGATCCGAATTCCTCAGATCAATTCTTTCCCTTACCCCCAAAAAATTGTGATTCCCCTGAATCACCTCTCGCTCGTACCAAAGGCAGACACTCAGCCAGAATAGTTCATGTTCACTCACAATTATCAAATCACACTTAAACTTCAATAAAACAATTTGCCGTGTCTTACCCAGATGCTTTTTCTCTGTTTTTTCCCGCAATTGCCGCGGATTCTTTATGGTCCTGGTGGGAGCTTCCTCCACTGGCCCTGAATGCGGTATTGCTCTCTCTCCCGTAATCTGTTGAGTTTCTATCTCAAACCGTCGAGGTATGAGACGGCCGCCTGTTGCTGCCGAGGTTGTGCACTTTCCCGTCAAATCCGTTCTCAGGGCCAGGAGAAGAAGCGTCCGCACAGGATCCCAAACTTCTGACACCAGCTGTAATAGCAATTTTTATCTCACCGGGAAAAACAGCATCAACAGGTGTAAGAAACATCAAGAGGCAAAATGTAATAAAGAAGAAAAGGCTTTATTCTCTGAGGATTCTTTTCACAGACCGCAGCCACCCAGCCATGAAAAACAGACAATCCTGAAAACATAATAAAACTGAGACATTTTATACAGGTTTCTAACATCTTGACCACACCTACTTAGGTTTCTGTAACTTTCCAAAAGATACCCCCTATCTTCAACTGGCCTGGACTGGTTTTCTACCCCCCCTGAGCAGCTCACACTGTTCTTTGTCCCTGAGAAGCCAAAAGGCCTTCATTTATGACCTAAATTACCTCCTGCTTCCCCTAATGGGAGGGCATGGGACCCCTTGTTTATTGTTAAACGACCCCTGTATTCTCCTGGCCGGATCCTTTCTCGTGCCCAGGTGTAAGTTTTATTACTTATTACCCTGTCTTCCTGTCCCTTCTTCAACTGTTAGAAAACCCTCACAGAAGCACATGGTCAGATGCTACTACACATAGTTAAATGAAATCAACAAGTTTAAATGAATAAACACAAGAACAATGAATTTTTCATTAACAGTACATTACACCTTATTATTATACTTAGATCTTATACATTTTGCACCATTCAAGTTCTGGCAATATCGCGGTATTTACAGTGATTTGGTGATCAAGAGCGCGGGCGTTTGCATTCTCTTCTGGAGAGTTCTCATAGTCTGTCTTCTTTGCGTGATGGAAACGCCTGTTCCGTCGCATAAAACAAATTAGGCCCTATTTTAAATCTACAAGTTTACATTACTTCAGATGTTAAATCTGTTCTTAGAGCTGTGCACTGATTGTGAATGGGCAGGTTATGGAGTCACAGCATCTTTCGGCGGCGGTCTGAAGTTAGCAGTTTCTCCGCCGAACACGAGCTCAGCTCCCGCAAGAGATCCAGCACCACTACTGTGGAAACAGGAGAACAGAGACCGGCTGATCACACTTGAATTAATTCTAAAGGTTTAACTTTTGATTTTAAAATGTTTGTTAAACGTGTTTAAATGTAGGCAGTATTGCACATGTTAAAATGAAATCAAATTTATGCTGTATTAAGAAATGTTCTCATCTGAAATAAAGGAAGATATCATGTAAATCAGTTATTGTCGTGTATTTGACAAAGGTTTAGATGATTACGTTAATAGCAAGTTTGATTTGAATAAGAGGGATGTGCTAATTCGTTATTAATTACTAATGGGTTCCCTATATTTTCACTTTAGAATAAAGTTTCAGGTTCTAAGTAATTCCTGCAGAATTTTTTGATAATTATTTATTAATTACTAATAAGTTCCCTATATTTTCAGTTCCCCTCAGTTGTTGCCTCAAATACATGAATTAACTCAATGGCATTCTATGCTCAGGAATACACTGTAAAAAGTGAACAGTTGGATCAACTAAAACGTGATAATTTAAGTTGAGAAAACTTAAATTCTTTAGGTGTTACCAATTGAAGTAATTTTTTTAAGTTGATCCAACAGACACACATAGTACTGAATATAAAATATAAAAACTCATCTGAGGTTAGTTATGGCAAGGCACTTGAGTGGGGTTACTTTCTGAAGTTGATTTCTTACAGAACACACTCACAAAACCACACAGGCAAAAACCTCTTTATCATTTATATGTATTTGTTAAAATTGTATTTTCATAATACTACTTCTATTAATACCATTAGTAAATAAGGAAGGGCACAACTCAATGTTGTTTTGTACGACTGTTCATAAGTTACTTCTTAGCTATTTTTCTTGAACCTTAATTAGTAGATAATTAATAGTAGTTCTTCAGGAGGTATGACAGAATATTGATTAACTAACTGTTACTTAACAGTTACATACATACTTGCCAACCTTGAGACCTCAGAATTAGGGAGATTGGGGGGGGGGGGGCAGGGGGCAGGGGGGGGGCAGGGGGCAGGGGGGGGGAGAGATTGGGGGGGGGAAGAGAGATTGGGGGGGGGGGGGACTCGAACTCATATATATCACACACACAAACGCAAAGAAAAATGTAATTCATTTATTTGACAAATGCAATTCCTTAAGGCCTCTCCTCAGGAGGTTAGACCCTAATTTGTACAATAACAACAACACTCCTCTACTAGGGGTTGCACTACTACTACTAGTCTATTTCTTATCAAAACAATACTCGAGTTACTCGACTACTCGTGGTTCATGCTACTGTAAATGAAAAGACATGAAATAGCTAGGCTAGATCTTATCAATAAACATTTATTACTTCATAGCCTAATGCAACAATTACATAAGTATCAAACATTATAATTATGACATTTCATTTTTAAATTTTCATGTAACAGTCTAAAGCTAAATAAATAGCTGTTCTTGCCTTTCATTTCAGACATCTGCTTCTAGGGGCCGTTCACATATCGCGTCTTTTTCGCGCTCAAGGTCGTTATTTCAACCGTAGGCGCGCGGCCGCGGTGAGCACGCTCATAATGGAAGCAACGTGGTGCACTAGTTTTTCCAGGCGGGTTTTTCCTTCTCATCTCCAGAAATATATCTAGTAGTAAAGCTAATGCGAGGGCTAGAAATCAATGAATCCTTTGCTGATACTTCTTTGTCGTCATCATGGAGAGCGCAGTTTGGTTGCATAGCAACGACAGACGCCATGGGAGCGCAAGCGTTTGGTCTGAAACGGCGCCCAGTGACGGATGGTGTAGCAATATTGTTGTCCGGGTGGAAATCGGGAGAAATTCGGGAGAAAGGTCGGTCCGGGAGATTTTCGGGAGGGGCTTTGAAATTCGGGAGTCTCCCGGACAAATCGGGAGGGTTGGCATGTATGGTTACATACAATTCTATTACATACTGATTAGTTAACACATCTTCCTTAGTAGTTAACAGTAGTGAAGAAGTAGTTAATGAAGAATTACCAATTAGTTATTTAATAATTCCTTATTAGTTATGCAGTAAGAACAGTATTCTAAAGTGTTACCAAGAAGATTGTAACTGTTGCTCTGTCTCTTTGATGCTCTGGCTCTCTTCTTATTCTCTGGGTCCCTTCTCTCTCTCTCTCTCTCTCTCTCTTTCTCTCTCTCTCTCTCTCTCTCTCTCTCTCTCTCTCTCTCTCTCTCTCTCTCAGGTAACATTTTACATATATGCTGGGTACAGATATTGTTTTTTATCATCTCATACATCTATTTTGTAACTATTTTTAGTGTAACCATAACCATATTTTGGCATTAAACTTTTTCAATTACAAATTGATTTGGCATTGACTTTGAAGTGCTACAAATTGCAATACAATATCGTCACTCTCTACAGCAACGCTCTCCACATATTAAGCTGTTGTAACTGCGCTTATTTCCGTCGTTGGTATAAGTGGCAGTGGGTAGAATAAGAAATGTGCAGTTTTCTACCATCTTGCTAATAACGTTTCTTTAGTCATTCGGCAGTCTTACACACTGAGCCACTGCTGGACATTCACCCTTACACACACACATGTGCAAATACACACATACTGAGTGAGTGTTCTGATGACATCTGTGTTTTATTGAGGATCATTAAACTGACGTTAAAGTGAAAGTAAAACAGGAGGGAAAACAGGAGCACGTTTGATTCTCACTAACTTCAGTCTGCTTTTATGAATTATATTTAAATATTAGTGTGCTGAATGTGTCTAATGGCTCAAATTCATCGTAATTAACACTGTGATTTAACGGACGAGTCTTTGTCTCCGGTGAGTTTCTGTTTCCTCATTGAACACGACAGTCTGATTTATTATATCTCTCATATTATTCGTGTGTTTCTGGAGAAATCCCTCAGAGTTTGTTTTATTTGAGTCTGTGTTTTCTCAGGAATGCTGTCGATTATCATCATCACTTTACTGGTGAATCTCCTCATAGAGACTTCTGGTAAGAAACAAACACGTTTGGATTTCATTCAGTTTTATGGCTTTAATATTCCACACAAACCAAATGAAATCAACAAATGTTCATATTTATCGAGTAATTTGTATATGTGAACACTTTCTATTATTATTGCACTATAGATTAAATATTATGCAGACATGGAAGATTATTTACAATAGGTTCTTTGAGACCCAGTTTATCTTATCTCTAACTCCACTACTTCAATATTCAAGATCAGAGTCTAAAGTTCAAAAATAACCCTGGTTAAACATTCACTTTTTACAATGCTTACATGTATTTCTAATGTATGCAAAACTGCTCCAGATTTAGAACCACAATGACTAGTACATATAATGAATAAATACAGTATATAGGCCTAAATCAGGTTCAGCTGCATTTTTTTGTTTTGTAAAAGCACTTTTATAATTACCTTGTCAAATGTATCTGTTTTATATGTCAGATATTTTAATTTAATCAATTAATTTAATCAAACAGAATATCTGTTGCCAATAAAATTTGATCAGCATCAACAAAAGCCATCTTTACTGCCAATGTGGCAAAGAATGGCATGTTTAGTTACACTTACAGACTGTTTAATGCTGCTCAAGGGTGGCATTAATGTATTTACACAACAATTGCATAATATAATGGGATCAATGTAATTTTAAATTGTCAATATTATTATTGTCGATTATTGTCCTTGATATTGAAAAAAAAAATCAAGTCTTCACATTGCTTATCATCGTAGCATGAAAAACAGAACCGTTATTCAAATTTGGAACAAATTATCACTTACTGAAGGTGAGAAAAGAACGTTCACATCATTGTGAATGAGTTCATCAGAACGTTCCGGGTTACTTGACTGTAACCCTGTTCCCTGAAAAAGCGGAACGAGATGCTGCGCTGCTTAGCGCATTGGGAACGTCTTTAATCGTGACCAGCTGTGAATATAATGTGTAAACACATCGATGAAATCGACCGGAGGTAATATAGCCTCGGTCGGTTACGTCATCGGCATGCACCCGCGACACGAGGCTATAAATAGATGAGCCACAGGTGCATCGTCAGGATATTTTGTCTGAAGAGCAGTCCTGGTACATCTTCAGCACGGCAATGCAGCGCAGCATCTCGTTCCGCTTTCTCAGGGAACAGGGTTACAGACAAGTAACCCGAGAATACCCACGCCGCCGTGCTTGAAGGTGTCTGGACTCCTTACGGTTGTGTAGGTGAGCTCACAAGAAAGCAAGAAAGCCCTAGACATTAGCTTGTGACGTTGACTCAAGGACGTGAGAGCCCGGAGTGACATGAACATCCAAGCTATAAAATCTTATGAATGTGTGCGGAGAGGACCAGCCTGCCGCATCACAAACAAGTTGTAAGGGGGCATCCCTTGCCAGAGCACTAGAGGAGGCGACCCCCCTGGTGAAGTGAGCCCTTAGACCCGTTGGCGCATGCCTCATAGGCAAGAGCAATAGCATCCCTGACCCAATGAGACATGGTCTGTTTGGTGGTGGCAGCACCCCTGTTGCTGCCCCCATAACAGATGAACAGTTACTCTGACTTACGCCACTGGCTAGTGCGGTGGACGTAGGTCTGAAGAGCACGGACTAGACACAGTCTGTGAGATCTCTCCTGCTCTGGCGTTGTGAACAGCGGAGGGCAGAAGATATTGAGAGGGCCTGCATATCCCCATTTCTTTTTATAGCCATAAGAAAAAACATCTTTAGGGTCAGAAGTTTGTCAGACGCTGACTCTAGAGGTTCAAAGGGGGTCTCAACCAGACCCTCGAGGACTATAGCTAAGTCGCTTGAAGGGATCTTGGTTCTTAAGGGAGGCCTCAGTCGTCTGGCCCCACCCGTCAACCAAAGCGTGGCAAGCCGAAAGAGCGGCCACATAAACCTTGAGAGTGGCGGGGCATGTGCCTGTTCATAATTTTTCCTGCAGGAAGTCCAGAACTGAAGCAATCTGGCAGTTGACCGGATCTGCATTATGTACGACACACCACCTTTCAAAGACACCCCATTTGTTGGCATAACTCTTTCTAGTGGAGGAGGCCCTAGCACTTAGAATGGTCTCAATAATGATGGTACCCATCAGGGGCCAAACATGAAGGTTCCAGAGGTCGGCCTGGAATGGAATATCGTGCCCTCAGTCTGAGACATAAGGTCCCTCCTCTCCGGAATCACCCATGGTGAGCGGTCGAGGATATATATTATCTCCGAGAACCATACTCTGTTCGGCCAACTCCCGGGAGCAGAGAAACTGGAGGAAATGCATATAGGCGTATTTTGGGCCATGTGTGTGCCATCGCATCCAGACCCAGGGGGGAGAGAGATGTAGAGGGGACATTGCGCTGTCTGAGTTTCCATTCCCACATCTGTAGTTTCTGTCTGGACAGTAAATCCGCTCCCACATTCAGATACCCCGGAAATTAAACTGCCCTGAGTGACAGGAACTTTTGCTGGGCCCAGAGAAAAATCTGCCTCGCTATTCTGTTCAGATTGCGTGAGCTCAGACTTCCCTGGTGATTTATGTAAGCGACTGCCGCTGTGTTGTCCACCCGCACTAGGACATGACAACCTCTCAACTGGGGGAGAAAATATTTCAGGGCCAGAAATACAGCCATCAACTCGAGGCAGTTGATGTGCCAATCAAGCTGATGACCCTCTTATTCCCCTTGGGCTGGATGACCACTTAAGACCGCTCCCCAGCCCATAAGGGAGGCATCTGTTGTTAACAGTCTGCGAAGACAAGGCACCCCTAGAGTGGGACCCAAGGTGAGGAACCGGGGTCTGAGCCACAGAGATAGTGTGCGAAGTCCTCGGCGCGTCAATTTTATTTGCCTTTGAGGATTGGCCCTGGCTTTTAGCCACATCTGAAACGGTCTCATGTGCAACAGCCCCAGAAGAATCACCGTGGATGCTGAGGCCATGAAACCTAACATTTTTTGGTACTGACGAACAGTGCGATCTTGGCCTAGCCTGACTTTGCTCATGGTTAGCCAAATGGTCTAGATTCTAGTGGGAGACAGTTGTGCCCGCATCGTGATCGAATCCCAAACAATCCCGAGATAGGTCATTCTCTGGGCAGGAGAAAGAACACTTTTCTTGGTGTTGAGTCTCAACCCTAGAGAAACTAGATGAGCTAACACGATGTCTCTGTGTTGAAGCGCCACCTTTTGCGATTGTGCTAGTATTAGCCAGTCGTCTATGTAGTTCAAAATGCGAATGCCCTGGAGTCTTAATGGAGCCAGTGCAGCATCCATGCATTTTGTGTACATGTGGGGTGACAAGGCTAGGCCGAATGGAAGAACCCGAAATTGGTACGCTTCGCCCACGAAAGCGAACCTCAGGAACTTCCTGTGTTGTGGTAATATTTCTATGTGAAAATATACGTCCTTCAGATCGATCGCGACGAACCAATCATGATGTTGAATTTGCGACACGACCGTCTTGGCGGTTAACATCTTGAACTTGAGCGCATTGACTGTACAGTTTAACTGACTGTACTGCCTCAAAGATCTAAGATAGGACGCAGCCCCCCATCCTTCTTGGGAACCAGGAAGTATCTGCTGTAATAGCCCGACTATCTCTCTGGAAGAGGAACATGTTCTATGGCCTCTTTACTCAGAAGAGTTTGTAGCTCTTGCGACAGTACATGCATCAGCTCCGGTCTCACGGAAGTGGAGAACACGCCGTTGAAACGTGGAGGACGATGAATAAATTGGATTCTGTATCCTATCTGTACTGTGCTTAATACCCACGCAGAAATGCCTGGCAGAAGTTTCCACGCTGCCAGACTCTCTGAGAGTGGTATCAATTTTAACACTTCCTTTTGAGGGGATGTTAGATGTTCCGTGTCCTGGATGACAGCAGGAAACACCGGAACATCTAACAATTAGCTGGAAACCGCTGCCACCCGAAGCACCAGAGGTGGCGGGGATGGAGAGGTTTGTGGGTGTAACGAGAAGGGGCGATTATAATCTATAATGGGCTACCCCCACCAGACTGGGCGCCAGACCATCAGGACTTCCTCTTTCTGTTGATGATAGTCCTGAGGTCTGGCTTAAGAGGTTGCTGAGCGCGACGAGCCTGTCCCCAGTTTTTACTAGGGGGAGCACGGTTCGCCACACTCTGCTTTTTCACCTCCCTAGATCTTGAAGGACCGGGGAGAGGTTGGGTGGCTGATGACCCCTCCCCTTGAGTGCGCTGAGGAAGGAACTGAACAAACCCCTCCTTATGTCTCTTAACCTCTCTGAACCTGGAGACTACTGTGTTGACCGAGTCGCCAAACAGGCCAGAGGGATAGACCGGGGAGTCCAGAAGAAAAGACACAGTCCTTATCTTTTATCCCTGTGAGGTTGAGCCACAGGTGCCTCTCCATGCTGACTAATGCAGACATAGAACGGCCGATGCCATGGGCCGTCTGTTTAGTGGCACGGAGAGACAGGTCTGTGGCTCGGCGCAGTTCAGAAAACGCTTCCTCGTCTATCGTAGTGCCTGCACTCAAGTCCTTCAAGAGGTCAGCCTGGTACGCCTGTAACACTGCCATAGTGTGCAGCACAGCACCAGCCTAACCTGCAGCTTGGTAAGCTTTACCCACGAGAGCCGATGTTGTTCTGCACGGCTTCGTGGGGAGGGTAGGTCTCTTAAGCGAAGATGCAGACCCAGGTGAGAGATAGCTGGCGAGCGTCTTTTCAACCTGAGGCATCTCCGCATACCCTCGCGCCTTCAAAACCACGATAGTCGAAAAAGTCGACGTCGAGGGAACAAAGACACAAGAGGTATATGGTTTTATCCATGATTTAGATATCTCATCATGGAGGTCCTCGAAGAAGGGGAGAGACTGATGTTGCGGTCCCTCCCCCCTGCCACCGGACAGAAACCTATCCTCAAGCTTGCTGTGTTTGGGGTTCTCTTGTTCGCGAGGCCAGTCAAGCTGCAATCTGGCCACCGCGCCAGTAACCACCTCGAGTAGTTCCTCGACGGACTTATCGACGTGCAAGGAATGCTCAGAGGCTGGCTTCTTGAAGTCCGTAGACCCAAGAGATTCATCATCGTCCCCTGCGTGAGCCGAAGAAGCACCGGGGTGCGCTTCGGGATCACGCAAGGGAACTTGTGGATCTGGTGAGTGAGCAAGCGAAAGGGATGAACCCGTCTATTGCTCGTCAGCCAAGTACATTTGGGTGCCCCACGATGTTAATGCGGGTGCGGACTGAAAGTAGCCAAGACGAGCACGAAGCATCTTAACTGTGAACAGTTCACAATGCTCGCACTCTCCTGACTCCAATGCAGCGATCGCATGCTCCTCCCCCAAACACACAAAGCAGTAAGCATGTGTATCCAGTTCTGACATAGAACGAGAACATGGAGGGACACAGCGCTTACTTTGCTGGCTCATTTCTCTTTTTGACTTTTAAACTCTTTTATTAGATCGTTCAGAGATGAGAGAGAGAAAAAATCTGCACGCTGCCAGATGTAACACTAAATAACTCCTAACCAAGATCTGTAGTAGACAGAGAGGAAATAGATGCTTGCACACCAAACACAGAGAGGCTCTGAAGACAAAAGACCTGACGATGCACCTGTGGCTCATCTAATTATAGTCTTGTGTCGCGGGTGAGCGTCGATGACCAGCGCTGCAGATTTCTTCTTCAGCGGAGACTAATCTAAACTCCTCTATTTGACTGTGGATTAATGACTAATGTAAACTCTTCTATTTGGCCGTGGATTAATGACTAATGTAAACTCCTCTATTTGGCCGTGGATTAATGACTAATGTAAACTCCTCTATTTGGCCGTGGATTAATGACTAATGTAAACTCCTCTATTTGACTGTGGATTAATGACTAATCTAAACTCCTCTATTTGACTGTGGATTAATGACTAATCTAAACTTCTCTATTTGACCGTGGATTAATGATTAATCTAAACTCCTCTATTTGACTGTGGATTAATGACTAATCTAAACTCCTCTATTTGGCCGTGGATTCATGTGGAAATGTGTTTGGTTATAATGCTCAACACTGTAAAAACTGCTTAAAAAGCTTTGATGCAACGTGAGCAGATATGAATGTAATTCCGCAATCAACACTTTTTATTCATGTTCACATTTCAATTTAATCACAACAGTCAATCGTTTTAGTTTTTGCACCTGTATCTTAAATTTAAGGCATTTATGTGAGCATTGGGGGCATTTTTACCCCAAGCCCAAATGTGAATCCACTGCAATGAGAAACATAAAATAGCTTGGTTTTAAAGTGACTTCTGTATGAGCTGTACTTCATACATTGTTACATTATTGACAATAGATAATGGACACTTTTTGCATTCAAATTTTAGCTGTAATATTGCTAATGCTACGAGTCACTGTAACTAGTAAAATAAAATAAATATAGTATATACATACATTAAAGACTAATGCATAGTATTCTGGGGGGGGGGGGGTCTCTCTGTGTCTCTCAGAGTCGTTCACTCTTGTGGTTCCTCGTGATCAGATAGTGGCTCATGTCGGGTCCACAGTCACTCTGCCCTGCTGGATCTCTCCTCCTGAGAACGCTGAAGCTCTGGAGATCCGCTGGTACCGTCAAGAGTTCAGCAAACCTGTTCTCCTCTATCAGCATGGGAAGATCCAGGACGTCCAGGAGGAATCGTTCAGGAACCGAAGCTCACTGACTCTGTGGTCAGATCTGTCTGGTGGACTGAAGGATGGAGACGTCTCTCTACGCCTGGAGAAACTCAGGATTCAGGATGAAGGTTCATTTCACTGTTATGTCAGTGGAGAAAGTGAATATGACAGCGGAGAGGTGTTTCTCAAAGTCACTGGTGAGTCAAAAACTACAATTCATGTTTTATGGATCATTAAAGCCTGTAAATGGGACATGTGTTTTATTGCAAGGGGAAAACATCATTACATGAACTTCCAAATGAATTGAAGAATATGTGGTTGACTATACTCCTAATCATCCCCATATGTATATATATACTAATTGGCTTCATCCCTCTGTCTCCTCTCCACCAATAAGCTGGTGTGTGGTGGGCGTTCTGGCGCAATATGACGATAATAATATATCACAATAATATTATCCAGGTGGATGCTACACATCGGTGGTGGTTGAGGAGATTCCCCCTTCCATGTAAAGTGCTTTGAGTGCCGAGAAAAATTTATAATTATTATTATAATTCATTTTTAACACTATTTTCCCACTACCTTCTCAATGGAGGTGCCGAAGAGTCCCTATCCTTATGTCTAAAATATTTAAAGTGTAAATTGCAGGTTAACCACCACAACCAATTAATGTGTAAATTAAAGTGCTCAATATGTATATATTTAAACATTTCTGTCTTAAAATGCGTTAAAATAACATTTATTGGGGTTTCTTCAAAGGTAGCATGTTTTTTACAGTAACTGGGTGATGACGTCATAAGAGGGAGTAGCAACCCATACTAATTCCTACTAGTAATTCCTACTAGTTTGTGGCTTGACTATGGAGAACGACTGAGAGACTGAGGAGGTGGGAAACAATCAAATTCTTGATGGACCACAGCCCTACAATTTTGAAACAGTCAGGCGTGAGAGAGGGGAGGAAATTACCAGAAATCATGGCCCTCAAAGAGTTATAAATGCTTGGTGTGAGGAGAATGAGCGGAGGGTTGGCCAGGTGTCCTGGTGAGTAGCTAGAGTTAGCCTAGGTTAGCCTGGTGCTAACCTGGATAACATTAGGGAACAAGACTAAGTCTTTTCAAAATCTTCCCGTCATGTAGAATAGCAAGGAGGGACAACGACTGAAGACATTATTTACTTACATGGTGTCAGTAGTCCTAATCAGAGCTGTAGAGATGCACACACTGTCGCGTGTGTATCTCTTCCTCACTGTAAGCTGTCGCGAGATACGCGCCTTTAACTGGATTAAGCCGACAAAAGCCGTTTTGGACGGACCGAGCTCAAGGTGGATGAGCGCAGCCCGTGGGAGGGCAAGTGTGTTTCTGCGGCTGGATCCAGTTAGCGAAAGATGAACAAAACCCCCTGAGTGCCGAGCAACCGAACTCTGAACGCCGTGGAGGTGAATTTTGATGTATTCGTACATCCCACACAAACACAATAGTTAACCATTTTTGCTAGCTAGGTCTCCAATATAACTGCTAGCCTACTTGCCGTTAGACTAACTGTAACACTAGGCTTGGAGTCCCTCTTATGACGTCACGCCCAGCCTAGTGGAAGGGAGGGGGAGTGCTTAAAACCACTGTAAAAAGTAACAACTTTTCATATTATATTCAGGATTTTGGTATAAAAAACATACAAAACAATGGTGGGCGGTTTTTATCTTTATGTTTAATAAGCGCATTGCATTATCTTTGTGAAAAATGTAACCTGCAATTTACACTTTAACCACAAACCACCAGCCTGACCCGCTACCGCATACGCCTTGCCAACCAGCGGCAGGGTGGTTTGTAACGGTTTTGTTGGAAGGACCGGAGCCTTCAGTTAGGATGCCTCACTCTGCGAGAGATAGCTAGCCAGCGTCTTTTCTGCAGGGGACATCTTCACATTTTCCTGTTCACACATCATCATAGTTGTTGAAAGAGAAATATGGCTTCTTCCAAGACTTCAATATCCAGATGAAAAGGAAGGCTCACAGGGGAGGAACGATCAAAACCCGCCTGAAATTGCACAAATCAACGGGAAGTTAGGGCTCAACAAACTCACTTTCTGTCCCCCCTCCTACCACGTCAAGCTCCTCAGAGCCAGACACCAGCAACATGCTCTGCTGGATCAAGATGTCACTGAGCAGGCTTCCGGGTCCATCAGATCACTAGGGCTGACAAGAGAGGGCTGAGAAAAGTGAAACTCCTTTCTGAAAATCCTCTCCCAGCTCAACCTTTGAGCCCAAGATCAGAGCCACCGCCATGCCTTGGCAGCAGTAGGGCCAGGACAGAAGGGTGCAGATACTTGCCTCTCATCCCTCGGGAAGAGAGCCAAGCATGAGTGGAGCTTCCTCACTGTAAACTTGTCACAGTGATTCATCCCACTCGAGGGCTGAATTCTGAATCCTAAGCAGACAACGCAGAGCTCATGAGTGTCCTCAGGTGTCAAATAACGAGGACACGGATGCAAGACAAAATAGCTCAGGCACCCCTTTAAACGCACGCACTCCGTGTGTGATGTCAAGACTGCTGTCTGCCAATAAAATTGCCATGTGTATAATAAATGCTCAGACACTGGTCATGCTGAGGGGCGTTCCCCATAGCGTCAACACCAAGATGCAATGTCGAATTTCCACTTCGAAAGGGAATGTCTTGGTTACTGTTGTATCCCTCGTTCCTTGAAGGAGGGAACGGAGTCATAACGTCGAAAATACTGATGTTATGGGAGTCCAATCACCTTCTAGTGGTAACGAAACAAGCCAATGGACATTGGCAAGTGAGATTTGCATGGCAAGCCACTCCCCTGGACATACTGGTATACAAGCTTGCCAGCAACTCACTCATTTTGTGCTCGTTTGTGCTGAGGAGGCAAGACAGGGTCCCAGCCATTCAGCGGTGATACAGGGTTGTGGCAGGCGGGACGTATCGCATTCCCTCCTTCAGGGAACGAGGGTTACAGCAGTAACCAAGACTTTTCCCGATCAGCCGGTCACGTTCGACGTTACATGGGTGTGAAAGGGGCACAGCGACGAAAGGAACCTGATGATCAGGTCGTACACTCCTGAAGACCAACTGTCTACTGCTTTGTGATGTGCTGCAATTGCAGCAACATACACTTTCAAGGCGGAGGGAGACAGCCTTCAATTCAACCTCTCCTGCAAGTAAGAAAGCAGAGAGCTGATCGGGCATTTACAAGGGTCTTCCTGGCAGGGAGGAACACCAATCAATGAACAGACTGCACTTAAAGGCATAATCTCGCCAAGTAGAGGGGGCTCTGACTTGAGTGATAGAAATTAAGGTATTAATTAAGAATTAATTTAGCAGATCCGGGGGGTCGTATGGGATATTTCAAAGAAACACAGGGCCAAAATGATCCGGTGGTAGGCCGGATCACATGGAGGTTCCAGTGATCTGGACACAAGTGCTATGAGAAAACAGGTCCTTCCTCAGGGAAATTCCCAGGGCCATCTGTGCGTGTCAGTGCATCCATGCCGGTCCCCTCGGTCATCATGGAGTAAAGAAGCTGGCAATGGGAGGACTCCGGAGAGGGAAACAAGTCTCCAGATCAACTCCATATCAGCATGGCAGAGTGACCTGAGCTTCTGCTGAGTTCAGAGGAGGAGATGTTGTGCAAGTTGCGACATAATATGGAACTTTGTCCAACATTAAGCCTGGTGTGAACACACATGAATTGAACATGAGCAAAAATGAAAATTTTGTTTTCTTTTAGCATTATTTAATTATATATTTTGCTCAAGTTTAGTTCAAATTGAGTTTAGTTCAAATTCAAATGGACTTTCTTTCTCAGATCCACCAGATTCATCAGATTCATCAGATCTATGGAAGGCACTTTTCTTCACCCTTCTCATCTGTGCTCTTCTGGGTTTGGTTGGGCTGATCCTGTACAAATACAGACAGAAACTAACAGGTACAATCTGGTTGAAAGATTTCAAAAGAGTTAGTCTTTAGGAGTTTGTTTTAATGTTTTACGCATCTCATGTGTTTTATCTGTTTTGCAGGGAAGAAACCACAAGAACAAAGTAAGTAACATGAACTAATGCCATCTAAACTCAGTCATGGATCAGACGAACGCTTTTAGGCACAGGATTACTGTGAGAAAATGCCTGATCTTTTCTGAAAAGTATTCTATGGTTTTATGCCAGTCAATGCCGGAGATGGTTAAATGTGCAATTTAATCTGGAGAAATGATCATTGATAAAACAGATTGATAATTAATCCCTCCAATTTTATTTCATTTTAGTTTGCGAGGATGGAGCTATGGAGAAATTGGCGAAAGAAGGTACTTTATTAAATGTTCTTTGATATATCTTTATAAGAACCATAACTGTTAAAGTGACAATCTAATCATTAAATAAACATCTACATGCATGTTGTAGCAGAAGCAAATATGAACATGGTTTGGTGGAAAATAGAATGAACTGAATAATGAAACAGTCAGTTCAGGATCAGGTCTGTCCACAGATGTGTTAAAAATTAACTTGATTAACACATCATTGTCATTTTGTTGCTTTTACAGTCTAACATAAGAATTTGCTCACTTTCCATATTTGTTATACTTTTCTCTGTTACACATTGATTTTTCAAAACATCAAATTGCTTGTTTTTCATTTTAGCTGGGGGAGAGATAAATATAGAAGAACTGAGGAAACATGCAGGTATGACAATCTCATTTACATACATTTCATATGCATATATGTAAATATGATCTCACACACACAAGTTTGAGGATTAATAATTGTTGCTTTGTTTTTTCCTCACAGTTCAGATCACTATTGAGCAAAAATATGTATCTCTAGATTTGAACATTTCTAAGGACCTTAAAATAGTGAAGCACAAAAAAGAATATAAACACACTGGAAAGGGATTTCCCTACAAATTATATGCATTTGGAGCCCAAAAATTCACATCTGGCCGTCACTATTGGGAGGTTGCGTTAGCACGAGAAAATACACCTCCTAAAAACTACTGGTTAATTGGTGTGGCGAAAGATGGAAATTTTCGTTCAAAAGACAAATCTTTTACTCCATCAAACGGTTACTGGTTCTTGTGTTCAGACGGTCCTAATGGCTTTTACATCAGCTCTGATCCACCAGTTACTCTCTCACTGACGCCGAGACCTGAACAACTGGGAGTTCTGTTAGATTATGATCACGGTCAGCTGTCATTTTACAATGTCAAAGAGAGGAAACATCTGCTGACCATGAGCTCCAGATTCACTGGATCAGTCGTTCCGCTGTTTAATCCAGGAGTAGTTGAACAGAGTCTGCTTAAAATTCTGGATTGTCCAAAACCTGCAGAATCAGCTGTAGAGTCCAGTGAACCTTTACTGAGTAACACAGAGGCTACACCGGACGCAAGTGGCGCGATGCAACGCAACAAAAGCAAATAGAAACCATTATAATCAGTGATGCTGTCTACACTGGATGATGGACAATAGTAAACTGATGCACTGTTCTATTTCTGATGTACTCCACACACACACACACACACACACACACACTAAAGCTGCACTTTCAAGCCTTCTGTTTGTCAGTTCGGTGACTTCAAGTGACCTTGATCTTAAAAACGAATGAAATCCCAGCAAATTGAATATAAAATTAAGTTTGATGTTGTAAGATATTTTCAATATGGACACTGTACTTTGGGGACTTTGTAATACATTTCTTTTATAACCCATCTTGTAAATGATATTGAAGTACACTTTGATTGATTTTTTTTTTTGTCATTTTAATAAAAGAAATAATGAATAATCAAAATACTTTTGTTTTTTCTTTATAAATGAGATCTTGAGGAGAAAAATCACCAAAGCACATCTGATTCAAACACACTGAGACTTCAGACATGATGAAGTAAAGTGATGTTCATGAGACACGCAGAAACACACACTTAAAGCGTTTGGGGCCACTGCTGTAAACCTCTTAAATGTGAATTAATTTAGAAGTTCTCTTTCTTTCTCCATTAATCACAGTTGTGGTTGCTTACGGTCGGGACTACAGTCACTGTTCTTCTGTAAGACTTTCTTTCTTCAGGCAAACACAGGAGGAGATGTTCAGGACTGAAGCAGTTGAGCTTTAAAATTATATTTAAAAAAGCACCATGAACTTATCATAAGATTAGTGCACATGACTTGTGTGCTGTATTCTAAGTGTTCTGAAGTTATATGATACTTCAGTGTGATGAACAGAACTTGATCTCGACACTAAAGAGCAGCAGTCTGAATATAAACTCCAGACTCAACCGCAGGAATGAAGGACAACTGATATGCAGAGATGTTTGAGATACCTGTCCAAAGGCTGTCCTCCTCCTTCATGACTCCTGATTTCTTGCTCTTCTTCTTTTGGGCTGGTTTGGGGGCGGAGCCGTCAGCTGATTGGCTGGATTTGATGCTGCCAGAGTGAGAAAATGCAGAAATGTGAGAAACTCATGAACTGAAAATGAGTTTCTGTTGCATGTTTCCTTACCAGAACTGATGCTTGATCGTGGGTGATAAGGACAAAAATTGAATTAACCCTTTATGGTACGGCTATTAATTAATTTCTACTCGTTGTTCAGAAAAAAATACAATATATTGCTCCATGAGAATTAAAAGGGCAGGCCTTAAGGTAGCCAATGATGTGCTGTTTTAAGTCACATGACATTTGAATGTCCCTCCAGAACTCTATTTCCCACGGTCACACTGAAGACTGTTAATGTGCTCAAGAAATTACTCTATTAACCTCATTTCTAAACATCTCTTCTCAAGGGGGATTTTTATGAAGCATCTTTGATCAGTAAATTAGATATTTTTATGCACAAATCAACTTTGTCTAAAGAGGGAGCATCTGAGTGGTTTCCACAGTTGTACCGACAGGATGTAGAAAGTTCTGATGGAATCACGTCCTCATATTCTGATATCAAAGACACGCGAAGTGCAACTTGTATGGAGTTCAATTGCCTTTGCATTATTTCACATTTATTTTTTATTTTTTTATATTTTATAGTTTTCACATGATTTGATATAATTTTTTGATTGGTTTGTTAAATACACACACTATAGCTGTTTGATTATTGTATTATGTTTAATACAGTATCTCTTCAGTTTAAACCATAAACGCAGGCTGTCCACTCAAGTGGACATCTGAAAATCTCTTTAAAAAATGTGTAAAAAAAAAAAAAAAAAAAAAAATTACAATTTTGTTTTTCATGCCCTAAGAGCAATAAAAACACATAGTTATCATAATTCATGCATGAAAGGGTTAATACATTTATTAATACATCATGTCCATTCTGAACACATCTGTTAATGTATTAATGAATGCACGTTGTTGTTAAGGGAGCGTCGTCTCGGTCGTCTTTACTCTTTATCATCGTAAACGATCTACAATATCGCACACCGCAGGCTTTTCCCCTGATAGGCTATTTATTTATTTATTTATTTATTTATTTATTTATTTATTTATTTATTTTTTTTTTTTTTTACAGTCGATCCATGAGGAAAAAATCCTTGAGATCTATGTGGATTTCCCCTCGTAAAAACAGAAAACACACACACAAACACACTTATGAGACTTAGTGCGGTTTTAATCATATGATGATGATGACGTTTTCATTGAGGAATCACGTTATGTTTAGAAAGTGAAAGTTAAGACGAGGAAAGTCAGGTGCACGTTTGATAGATTCAGATTTTCGTCGATTTTTCCGTTTATTTTGACTCTATTATTGTGTTGAACGCGTAACGGCTCATCTTCAGATCTCTGTGATTTAACAGACGAGTCTTTTCTCCGGTGAGTTTCTGTTCCTCGTTGAACACGACAGTCTGATTTATTATTTCTCTCACATGATTCGTGTGTTTCTGTAAATATCCCGTAGTGTTTTATTTGAGTGTCTGTATTTTCACAGGAATGTTGACTATTATTGTCGCTGTACTGGTGAATCTCTTCATAGAGACTTCTGGTAAGAACATGTTTAATAATAATAAACTGTATTTCATATGGCGTCTTTAAAGCAGCTTCTCAAGGCACTTTACACTATAAAACAGACATAATTTTGCACACATTGAGTGTGGTTTTAGGAACCCCATCAAGAAGTGCGTTGTGATAGTCAATGTGTTAAAAAACAAAAGTATTGATAAGCCTTTCAGTAACAGGGAAAAAAAAAACAAAATAGGGCAAAGTAGCAATATTTCTTAACCCTCTGGGCTTCTTCGTATAATAGTCACACTTAGCTTCCTCCCGCCCGAAAACGGGCGAAGCCTTAAAATCTTACTTTACTTTTTCCCAGGATAACCAATCAAATATATTTTTGTTCTATAATGTTTTCTGATTATTATTTAGAATTTTTAGAATTTTTTATGATAGTTTGCATTAATTATATAATTTTTATTAGCTATTTTTTCCATTAGAATTAATATTTTTATTTTTATTTTATTTATTTTATTTTATTTTTCAATAAATGCAACATTTCACATCAAATTAGAGTGCAGGCCTAAAAAAAAAAGTTTTCAAGTGAGAAGAGCGCCACCTAGTGGCTTCAAAATTTATTAATTTGTGTCATGTCCTATAACCGCCTATAGGCGGCCTATAGCTTTTTTATTTATTTATTTGATTTATTCCCATTCGGAAAGAAAACAATTTATTACTAATCAACCACTGAATGGAACAACACAAATTATATATCATTTTAAAGCTTAGGATCTCAGCTTTTTAATGCATCTAATTACATTTATTAATTCCTAACGAGTGCTGAGTAATCCCTCTAAAACCAAGTGTACCGCCAGCAGGCGCCACCTAGCTGCGAAAATATTCATTACCATATTTTTCAAAAATCTTGCCTTGATTAACACAAAGTTGATGTCATTTGAAAGCTTAGAGTCTGAACTTTACAGTGAATGTATCCACTTTGAAAAAATCTTAAGTATTGCTGAGTAATTTGCTGATAAATAGAATTTCTTTTTTTTCATAATCTATAAAATAATGTACTGCAATGTGTCAAAAACATCATACAGCTCATGAAACATTCTCAGATAATTGAAAATGGCACTTCATTTTTTACAGCATATTATTACAATTAAAATGAGCCCAAAATTAACATAATCTATTGCTTTTATGACAAGATATTCTTCATGGAGAAAAAATTGCCCATGAGGGGGTGTCAAAGACTGTACAAAAAGGCTATCTCTTTTCAAAATGCTGTAATTTTTGATTCCTTTATCCAAAAATTATTATTTTTTTATCCAGATGCAGCTAACATGTAGGGGGACTTCACTAAAAAAGAATTTTCCTCCTACCTTATTTCCTTCCTGAGTTATTCCATGACAAATAAGAAAGATATGCAAAATCATAATAAAAATTATATATATATATTGTCTTTTATCCACCGTTTCTTGGCAGGACAATGTCCAAATGTAATGTAATTTATATTTTCAAAAAATTTAAAAAGAGTTCTTTCAAACGATACCTACCTTTTGACTCTCCTTGCTATAATTTTGGATAGTTTGGGGCAAAATGTGCTGTTTCAGTCTTACCAGTTCATTTCTCTCTGTGTGTGTGTGTGTGTTTGTGTGTGTAGGTGTGTGTGTGTGGGGGGGAGGGTGTCTTTTTTGCACTCTTGATGTTTTTGAGTGTCACCCCTTCATTGCTGTACACTTTTTTTCAGCACAGTGGCTGATCTGTAGCTTGTACCACCAAAAGTTTCTCTGAGTTTTTCTATTTTTTCGTATTTCCCATTCATTTCCTATGTCGCCCGTTTTCGGGTGGGAGGAAGCTAAGTGTGACTTTTTTTTTTACGACCCTTTAACATATCAGAATCATCTCCTTGATTTTTTTGTGTGTTCATATAGGTAATAAAAGAAAAGTCACCAAGTTTCACCCCCATCCGATGAAGCAAAAAAATTAAACAATTCGAAACGTTCAAGTTTTCGCCCGTTTTCGGGCGAAGAAGCCCAGAGGGTTAAATAAAAAATAAAAAAAAAGATTTTCATAACAGTATGGGTCAAAAGACAAACTCGAATCAAATATAACTTCTAAAAAAAAATGATTTAGTTTGGAACAGAGCCATCTACGTTTAACATTAGTGAACCAGCTTTACAGAGCTGATGAGGAGAGACAATAAGCAAAACCTCTTATTAAGGGTCATCCATGTTTATATCTCAGAAATACAATGTGAGAGAAAAGAAACATCCACATTTTGACCAGGATTAGAGTGGATATAAATCTGAGTCTCATCTGCACAGAAGTGATCATTACACCTGAGTGTTCTTAAGAGCAATCCAGGAGGATATATGTAAATGATAAAAATGAAGGGGCTTAAAACCGAACCCTGAGGGACGCCAGTCAATCTCAGACCTGAAACCACTCATAAAAACAAACTGGCTCGGTCAGAGAGATAAGACATAAACCAGGTTAAAATAGTCTCAGAAACACCAAAGACAGTTTCAAGATGGTTGAGTAAGAGGTTGTGATTGACAGATTTGGATTTCATTCAGTTTTATGGCATATATTCCAAACACACCATTCCTGATAGATCAACAAATGTTGATATTTATGGAGTAGGCCTAAATCATATATGTGAACTCTTTCAAGTGGATATTAAGGCACTGGGTTACAATGCTCATACATGGAAGGTTATTAGGTCAATGTGACACCAACCAAGCTAACTATTTTTTGTTCTAAGAACGTTTTCTAAACATTCTGTTTTGGTTATGGAAACATTAAAGTGTCCAGTTTTCTTAGTGTTAGAGAAGCATTTTATAAAAGTTTAGTATGATGTTCTCGAAACATTCTTTCAACTTACTTTTTATCAACAACTCAACATTCTAGGAATGTTGATTTGTAACATTCCAAGAACATTAAAACATCCCGGTTCCTTAATGTTAATAGAATGTAATTTAAGGTTAGTATGATGTTCCTGAAACATTCTTTCAAACATTCGAACACCTGCTGTTAACACGCAAAATCACAGAAGGAAAGAGAAATAACAAGAACTGAACCTACAACTGACTTCCCACCATGCACTGCCTTAGATGAAATCATCTGAAGATAAAATAAGACATTAAATCTCTCAAGATCTCAGCAGAGGATTAAACATCTCCACAAACAACATTACCAGCTTCACTTATTACTAACCAGATTTACTGTATTTCTGTCATACGTCTACAGAAGTTCTTATTGAGAAATAACAGAGGATTAGTTGTTGATGTTTTATTGAAAAACGTTCCGTTGAAGTCACCATTATGGTGATCAGTGTTTGCTTTTGGCTCTTGACCCTGTATTTTTGTTAGATTATTTCTCTTTCAACAATTGCAAATGTTTTCACAAAATTCATTGATGTATTGAAATTCTGCATCGATGAAAGAGATTGTGAAAAGGCAGATCAACATGTCCATTTTAATGGCCATCAAATTACTACATTAAAGTAATTTAAACAACTGCTTTTTCTGTAGTTTTAAAACTGAAATAATTATGGGATTAGAAGCATTTTTTTTTCAGCTGTTGAGACACACTTAGACAAACACTCATTATACAAACCCCAACAATAGTGATAATAAAAAAAAATAGTAAAAAATAGTAAAAGAATTCAGCTGCATAATTTACTCATGCCGCAATGCATGCTGGGAGCCATGAAGGAGTTTTGAATGCTGGCATGAAGCATTTCACCATTGTTGCATTTCATATGCTGATTGTTGATGTCTGTGAGTGTATAAATAACACAGTCATTAATAACTTCCTGCACATGTTTTCATTTTTCTGAAAATCTGATTTTAACAATAACATCACATCAGTAGCACAATTTTTTATTAAAAACAAAACACACTTCTGATCAGTGATTAGACTTCAGATGTGATCAATGAGTTAGGCAACTTCATGATGATTTCACTATTAATTAACAGTCAACATCATCTGATGTTATTGTACTCTTCTGACACAGTAAATGTGGTTTCTAAACACACTCATACTGCAGCTACAGGGAACACTGATCACCACAGCGGTGACTTCACATGTTCCTCTTTCCTTCAGTGATTTTACTCATGAACATCAGGTGGCATCACTAATGGTCACACTGAGCGTGTGAGGTTACATTTACACAACAACAATGAGGGTGTGCTTACAATGTACTAAAAATGGAAAAAACAATAACATTTCTGTTATTCGTGTACAGACGAATATGTCAAAACGATCCTTGTTCACACGGATCTGCATAAACGACTAAAATGCTGCATTATTCATGCCAAGCCAGTAGATGGCGATTATGGGATTCAATTTGTGCCAAAAAATGAGCCGACTGCTTTGTGCTTTGTACTATACATTTGTCCTTGACAACAGTCATTGCCTAGTTGTTCATCTTTATGTCATCTTGCTCTGTCGTCTGGTTCCGTCATCTATCTAACCGTCGTCTTGTTCTGTCATCTTAACTGTCGTCACTTTCTGTCATTTGGTTCTGTTGCCTTAACTGAACTGTCGTCTTGTTCTGTCATCTTTACTGAACTATCGTCTTGTTCTGTCATCTCTTTCTGTGGTCTTTACTTAAACTAATAAAGTTACAGTTAAGTAATGACAGAACAAGACGACAGTTAAGATGACTGAACATGACGACAGTTCAGTTAAGGCGACAGAAGAAGATGACAGTTCAGTAAAGACGACAGAAGAAGATGACAGTTCAGTTAAGGCGACATAACCAAATGACAGAAAGAGACGACAGTTAAGATGACAGAACAAGACGACAGTTAGATAGATGACGGAACAAGACGTAATTTATCTGAACAATTAGGCAATGACTGTTGTCAAGGACAAATGTACAAAGCACAAAGCAGTCGACTCTTTTTTGGCACAAATGGAACCCCATAAGTCTTATTTATTTAATTTTTTCACCAAAAAACATAGGCTACAGATTTAGAATCACTGTGACTAGTAAATATAGCACATAAATACAGTATATAATGTATTACATTGGGTGTGTCTCTCTGTCTCTCTCAGTGTCGTTCACTGTTGTGGTTCCTCGTGATCAGACAGTGGCTCTTGTCGGGTCCACAGTCACTCTGCCCTGCTGGATCTCTCCTCCTGAGAACGCTGAAACTCTGGAGATCCGCTGGTACCGTCAAGAGTTCAGCAACCCTGTTCTCCTCTATCAGCATGGGAAGATCCAGGACGTCCAGGAGGAATCGTTCAGGAACAGAAGCTCACTGACTCTGCGCTCAGATCTGTCTGGTGGACTGAAGGATGGAGACGTCTCTCTACGCCTGGAGAAACTCAGGATTCAGGATGAAGGTTCATTACACTGTTATGTCACTGGAGAAAGTGAATATGACAGTGGAGAGGTGTTTCTCAAAGTCACTGGTGAGTCAAAAACTATAATATACAATGTATTGTTTTTATGGATCTACTGCTTGAATTGTAAATTTTGTAATTGATTGAAGCGGTCACACTTCAGATTTTTCCATGTTAATTATGTTTCTGTTATTAGTAGGTATGTTGAGAAATCAGGGGCCCTCTGATTTTCCAACTTCCACCAACAATCATAGAGTTTGAAATTGAATGGCAGGTCTGCCTTAGAATTTGTCTTGATTTGTGACTGTAGCCATTCAGTCGTCCATGTGTGTTACATTAGTTGGCAGTTTGTTGTGAATAGCGTATGCTATTCTCTGTGTCTCTGTTAGACCATGATCATTTTGTGAATTGGTAAGTTTCATCGGGGCGTGAAGAATTATACAGTATCATCAGCATAACAGTGAATACTAATTCCATGCTTCCTAATGATATCTCACAAGGGTAGCATGTACAGGGTGAACTACAACGGTCCTAGTACTGAGCCTTGTTGTATGCCATACTGAACTTGTGATTTAACACTTTCTGGTCTCACACAGATATCTTCATCTTTTCAGTGTTAATGCACTACAGTGATATTACAGTTATATACACTTCCTGCTCAGCTACTGTTCGGACGCTCTTGCTTACTGCTCCGCGCTTTGCTCTATCACTCTATCGCTTTTATATTTTATCTTCTATATTTTTATATTTTATCTCCTTTTATCACCTAATTTTAACTTCAGCAATCAGCACAGTGCTCAAACGACAAAGTTTGGATTACTACAAAAACGCAGAATTCTTTTACCCGACCAGCTTACATTCCGGGGAAAGGAAAACACAACTGCCTACATTCATAAGGATAAGAGAGAAAAGCAAGAGCCTCTTCAGGTTCAAGAATCTACTTGCTGCACTAACTGCCACAGACTTTTACAAAGGATTGCAGTTCTTGAAACAAAGTTACTTACGGGACCACCAAACCAGACGGAGCACACAACAGAGCTTCATCATGGACACCCTCAGCATATAGCCGGTGAGTCCCATGAAACTAGTGCTCCTCGACAGGTAGAGAAACAAGCCGATCGACTTACAAATCGATGGCACAAACAGGGAGCTAGACCCAAAGGCACTCGAGACATCAGATTGTCACGAGCATCACATATTACCGCAATAGCATCCTCTACACCAGATACAGCTCTGACAAGGATTGCAAACATTGGTCTTCTACCACCGCCTATACATCTTGAGAACAGATTTGAAGTACTAATGAATGTAAATGAGGAATCCCCAAACGTGATGAATGTGATCGAACACAGACTGAATGGGCCAGTAGCTAACACTGATGCTAACTGGCGCTCAAGGTCGAGCAGACAGCGGCACTCAGCTCAGAGCGCAGCCGGGCCCAGGACTCTGATAGTGGGGGACTCGATAATCAGAAACATTAGCAGCAGGGATACACCTACAACAAGTAACAACTTCCACAAGCAACAACTTCTGATGTAAACAGGGAACTTCAGAACATTCTGATGAAACATAAGACTGCAAATCGACTCATCATTCATGTGGGGAAGAATGATATTCATAAAGAGCAGTCAGAACTCCTTAAGAAGGATTTCAATGAACTTTTTGAAACACTTAAAAGACTGAAAGTTCAAACATTCATCAGTGGACCTCTCCCAGCAAGAGGAACAAACAGGTTTCCACACCCTCCTCCATCAGCTCGAGTTGAACCAAAAACAACTGATACCAGCTCTCAGTGATATGTGTCGGGTCCCCGCTATGATAACAGTAACTTTCTCAAATGTTTACAGAACAAGCGGGAACCCAGTGTGCCAGTATCTTTCTCTATTGCTGTTCTATTACAAGATAGAAAGTCTAAGGTCTTCAATAGCCGTACAGCAAACCCAACTAATCTGGTGCCTATTACACGTCAAACTAATATTGCTCTGGAGACAAAAAGTAAGACTGTTAAGTTAGCACTTTTAAACATCCGCTCACTTAAAAATAAATCACTTCTAGTCAACGACTTAATAACCACAAACAACCTGGATTTTATGCTTCTAAATGAAACCTGGCTAGAAGACACAACAGTCCTCAATGAAACATCCCCTCCTAACTTTACTTTTATGAGTGTCTGCAGAGCTGTTAAGAGAGGTGGGGGTCTAGCTGCTCTTTTTAAAGATATCTATCAATGTAAGCAAATATCATTTGGGAATTACCCTTCTTTCGAATATCTGGGTATTGTGTTAAAAGGTGCTCTTCGCATTTTACTTATCATTATTTACAGGCCTCCAAAATACTCTTCAGCCTTTGCTGAAGACTTTACAGAACTGTTATCAATAATTACCTCAGAGTTTGACTGTTTTGCCATTGCTGGAGATTTTAACATTCACATAGATAATGCAGAAACCAATATGGCAAAAGAAATCAAAACTGTTTTAAAAACTTTTGATCTGACTCAGCATGTACATGGACCCACACACAATCGTGGACACACTCTAGATGTACTTATCAGTAAGGGTCTAAAAATTTCATCAATTGTTATTAAGGATGTAGCACTGTCCGATCATTTCTGTATTTTCTTTGATATATTGATCTCTCCTGCCATTGAAGCTAGATCTGTGTCTGTCAAGAAGAGATGCTTAAATGAGAACACTGGTGTACTATTTATGAAGACTATATCCTTAACACCAAGCATATCTGCAGACTCTGTTGATTTTCTCCTTGATTCTTTTAACTCAAAAGTTAAAAGTGTAATTGATGATATTGCTCCTGTGAAAGTCAGGAAGAAGAGTGGCAGACAAAAAGCACCTTGAAGAAACTCAACAGCGGTGCAAAATGTGGCGGAAGACAAAACTTGTAGTCCATTATAACATCTACAAAGACAGCCTTCATGCTTTCAATATGGAACTAGGCAAAGCTAGACAGACTTTCTTCTCAAATATTATAAACAGTAATTTAAACAACACATGCACTCTTTTTGCTACTGAAGAGACACTGACAAACCCTCCAAGCCAGATTCCCAGTGAAATGCTCTCAGACAACAAATGCAGTGAGTTTGCTTCTTTCTTCTCTGAGAAAATCAGTAATATCAGAAAGGTGATCAGCACATCCTTGAGTTGCTCTGGGGTCAGACAGATCAGACCACCTGAGAAAGTAGTTACTATGTCTGATTTCAAAGAAACTGATGGCAAAATTTTGGAAGAAACCGTACAGCACCTTAAAACATCAACCTGCGCTCTTGACACACTTCCCACATCTTTTTTCAAAAGTGTGTTAAACAGTTTAGAAGCAGATATCCTAGAAGTGGTAAATGCCTCACTTCTCTCTGGGAGTTTTCCAAACTCCCTGAAAACTGCAGTTGTCAAGCCCCTCCTGAAAAAGAGCAATCTGGATAAGACCATATTAAGCAACTATAGGCCAATCTCAAATCTTCCTTTCATAGGCAAGATCATTGAAAAAGTTGTCTTCAATCAGCTGAACAAATTCTTATGCAATCTGGTTTCCGACCACACCACAGCACAGAGACAGCGCTCATAAAGATAATAAACGATATTCGCTTAAATACTGATTCAGGCAAATTATCGGTGCTGGTACTACTCGACCTCAGTGCTGCATTTGACACTGTCGATCATAACATACTTCTTGACAGGCTGGAAAACTGGGTGGGGCTTTCTGGGATAGTCCTAAAATGGTTCAGGTCATACTTAGATGGGAGAGGTTATTATGTGAGTATAGGTGACCATAAGTCTGAGTGGACATCCATGACATGCGGAGTCCCTCAAGGCTCAATTCTTGCACCACTCCTGTTCAACCTTTATATGCTCCCAATGAGCCAAATAATGAGAAAGAACCAAATTGCTTACCACAGCTATGCAGACGACACACAGATCTACTTAGCCCTATCACCTAATGATTACAGCCCCATTGACTCCCTGTGCCAATGCATTGATGAAGTCAATTTGGAAACAAAGATGAAGTTCTCAAGGTGAACGCATACCTTCACTCTAGGGGTCAAACAACTAAAAATCAAGTCAGGAATCTTGGTGTGTCACTAGAGTCAGACCTTAGTTTCAGTAGTCATGTCAAAGCAATAACTAAATCAGCATACTATCATCTGAAAAATATTGCAAGAATTAGATGCTTTGTTTCCAGACAAGACTTAGAGAAACTTGTGCATGCTTTCATCACCAGCAGGGTGGATTATTGTAATGGACTCCTCACTGGCCTTCCCAAAAAGACCATAAGACAGTTGCAGCTCATACAGAACGCTGCCGCCAGGATTCTGAGCAGAACCAGAAAATATGAACACATCACACCAGTCCTCAGGTCTTTACACTGGCTCCCAGTTAGATTTAGGATTGATTTTAAAGTATTATTACTGGTATATAAATCATTCAATGGCCTAGGACCTCAATACATTGCAGATATGCTCACTGAATATAAACCCAACAGATCACTCAGATCATTAGGATCATGTCAGCTAGAAATACCAAGGGTTCATTCTAAGCATGGCGAGTCTGCTTTTAGCTATTATGCCAGCCGCAGCTGGAACCAGCTTCCAGAAGAGATCAGATGTGCTCCTACAGTAGTCACATTAAAATCCAGACTCAAAACACATCTGTTTAGCTGTGCATTTACTGAATGAGCACTGTGCCAATGTTCGTCTGACTGTTTGTACTGTACTGTATTTTATTTTTCGAAACTGTTTTAATTATTCTTATTTCTTTTTATTATTTTAATTTCTTCTATGTAAAGCACTTTGAATTGTCATTGTGTATGAAATGTGCTATATACAGTAAATAAACTTGCCTTGCCTTGCAATCCAATAGCTGGTTCTTTTAATGGTTTTAATTAATGCTCCAACTTCATAATGGTTAAATTTAAGCCTATCATGAAACTACAGAAAAAGCAGTTGTTTAAACCACTTTAATGCAGTAATTTGACTATCATTAAAGTAGTCATGTTGATATGCTTTTTCATCAGTCTCTTTCTTTATCAATGCAGTAATGTTCTCTGAAAACAGTAATGCAATTTCTGAAAGAGAAATCAATAAAAGTCAAGGGTCAAGAGATCAACTAAAGATTTTGCTGTGAATAATGTTGTTGTTAATAAAGATCAAGTTGAAAGAATGTTTCAGGAATTTAATACTAACTGTAAAAAAAAAAAAAAAAAAAATCCTCTAATATAAGGAAAACGTCTCGCGTAACCACTGACACTGTGTCGGTAACGACACATTTTAGGGAACGCCCCTCAGCGTAGTGCCTGTGACGCATGAATGAAACTAAGCCAATCGTGATTGGTGTTGCGTCATGATGTAGTGTGTGACGACATACACATAAGCTACAAAGGGACGCCGGCACACAACAGAGTTAGCTTCTGTGATGAAGCAAGTTGCTCCCAGGCAGGGGGAGGCGTGGCAAAGGGACGCAGTTTCTCGTTCGCTTCTCAGGGAACAAGGGTTACTGTCATAACCCGAGATGTTCCCTTTCGAGGGTACTCACACTGCGTCAGTCACGACATTTTGGGGAACAAATACCCACTATGTTTGAATGCCACAACAACTTAGGACAAGAGCACTCGTGCACCCGGCATCAAAGGAAGGTCCAGACTATAGAATCTTGTAAATGTATGAGGGGTGGCACATCCAGCCGCATCACACACTTCCTGGATAGGGGCCCCTGAGAGGAGGGCTCTAGAGGACGCCATGCCTCTGGTTGAATGAGCCCTCATGGCCAACGGTGAAGGCAAACTGCGCACCTGATAGGCCAGAGAAATAGCCTGAACTATACAGTTGCTGATGGTCTGTTTGTAGGCGGGAAGCCCCTTCTTAGGTGACTCAAAACACACCAGCAACTGGTCTGACTTCCGCCAATGAGAAGACCTCTGAACATAAATATTGAGAGCTCTGACAGGGCAGAGCAGATGGAGTCTCTCATCTTCTGCCTTCACGTGAGGTGGAGGATGAAAAGCCTGTAGAACCATGGGCTGTGCCGTGTTAGAAGACACCTTAGCCACATAAACAGGCCTGGGATACAAGATAGCCTTAACCCTTCCAGGAGCAAACTCCAGGCACTCAGGAGATATAGAAAGGGCCTGAAGATCTCCTACTCTTTTAAGGGAAGTAATTGCTTGAGAAAATCTACCTTGATTGAAAGGTTCTTGGCCTTAGCCGATTCTAAAAGTTCGAAGGGGGCCTGGACCAGCCCTTCGAGAACCACTGCCAGGTCCCATGTGGGAACTCTAGTCTGAGCTGCAGGCCTCATCCTCCAAGCCCCACGGAGGAATCGTACGACCAGCTGATGTCTTCCCAAAGGCCCATCACCCAGAAGGGTGTGGCAAGCCATAATGGCAGCCACGTACACCTTGAGTGTGGACGGGGTAAGACCAGAAGAGAAGCGATCTTGGAGGAACTCCAGCACTAAAGCCACCGGGCAGTTAACTGGGTCCACCTCATGCTCTCTACACCAAATGGTGAAACACATTCCATTTTAGGCCATACAATTTCCTCGTGGAGGGAGATCTACAGGTGAGTATGGTCTCAACTACTCCCACAGTTTCCACAGCTCCGGCCGAGGGTTGAATATTGAGCCCTCTGCCTGCGAAAGCAGATCCCTCCTGTTGGGGGTCTCCCATTGAAGGCCCTCCAGGAGCGATGCTATGTCTGAGAACCGGGCAGGCCACAACGGGGCTACTAGAAGTAGACTGACCCCGTCCTGACCTCACACTTTTCTTTGTGTTGAGCCTCAACCCCACCTCTGAATGTGGGCAAGGACGACAGCTCCTGTAACTGGGCCAGAATAAGCCAGTCATCGATATAATTCAGCATCCGGATGCCCTGAAGCCTCTGCGATGCTAGAGCTGCATCCATGCACTTGGTGAATGTACGAGGGGAGAGATCTAGGCCGATCGGAAGAATCCGATATTGGAACTCTCCGCCTCCGAAAGCGAACCTCAGGAACCTCCTGTGAGATGGATGGATATGTGGTATGGGTATGGGTCCTTTAGATCTATCGTGACAAACCAATCCTCGGATTTGATCTGACTCACGATGATGGGAATAGTAAGCATCTTTAACCTGAATCTCCTCAGAGACCGATTCAAGTGCTTTAGATCTAAAACTGGACACAACCCTCCATCCTTCTAGGGAACTATGAAGTAGCTGCTGTAGAACCCGGAATCCCTGTCTGGTGGAGGAACACGTACTATTGCCTCCTTTACCAGCAGGGAGTTTACTTCCTGTTCCAATACCCGACACTGCTTTGTGTCAACTGCAGTCCACACCACCCCGCTGGATTTCAGAGGGCGGAAATTGAACTGCAGCCTGTAACCCTTTTCTATTGTACGCAGGACCCAAGGCAGGTAAAAAATATTTGGCAGGTTTTGCCATGCTTTGAAATATTCTACTATATTTGAAATATTACTGTATACTGCACCCCTGTCCGAAATTTCAATTCAGAACGGTGGGGACACACATCAGATGTGTATACACTGCTTGGAAGTGCAGCACACTCAGGCAGATCTCAAGGGAGCCTGTGCAGATTGTGAAAGGTTGCTGATCTGAGTGCTGCTCTCCCATCTGGCCATTTTCAGTGACGATGGTCAGGCTTGCGTTCCCCATGGTTCGGGTGCAGTGTCTCAGATCACGGGGTTCCCAGATGGAGTTGACAGAGGACCCTGAGACTGTTGAGGCACTTTCTCAGTCTTCCTTTGCCAGCTCTGATGTTCTCCCTCCTCGTGCGGAATCCTTTCACAATATGCACCCGTGCTGCACTCCCAAGCAGTGTACACACATCTGATGTGTGTCCCCATCCGTTATGAATCTCGGACAGGGGTGCACACATCTTTTAAATGATTTTGCCATGTTTGCTGATAATATACAGGCTTGTTTGACAGAAAACACCAAATAAGACAGACAAAGACAGAGAGCGCTTGCTGAAGAGTAGAAAGCTAACTCTGTTGTGTGTCGGCGTCCCTTTGTAGCTTCTGTATAAGCCGTCACACATTACGTCATGACGCAAAACCAATCAGGATTGGCTTAAGCCCTATTCAGATGGGATTAACTTTACAAGGATATATAGAGTAATGTAATTTTACCACAGGACGTCTGTAATATTAATGGCCAATTCGCACGGGATACGATATCTCAGTAAAACTAGCAGAAGTGGGAGGGGTAACTCGATTTGCGCATCGCCGTCACCCTCCTGTCGTCATGTGTGTATTACGTTACTTTCTGATATCACGTGCGCAAACACATAACCTATATTTATAAAACTGTTACAGTGGGGAGAACAAGTATTTGATACACTGCCGATTTTACAGGTTTTCCCACTTACAAAGCATGTAGAAGTCTGTAATTTTTATCATAGGTACTCTTCAACTGTGAGTGACGGAATCTAAAACAAAAATCCAGAAAATCACATTGTATGATTTTTAAGTAATACATTTGCATTTTATTGCATGACATAAGTATTTGATGCATCAGAAAAGCAGAACTTAATATTTGGTACAGAAACCTTTGTTTGCAATTACAGAGATCAGACGTTTCCTGTAGTTCTTGACCAGGTTTGCACACACTGCAGGGATTCTGGCCCACTCCTCCATATAGACCTTCTCCAGATCCTTCAGGTTTCGGGGCTGTCGCTGGGCAATACGGACTTTCAGCTCCCTCCAAAGATTTTCTATTGGGTTCAGGTCTGGAGACTGGCTAGGCCACTCCAGGACCTTGAGATGCTTCTTACGGAGCCACTCCTTAGTTGCCCTGGCTGTGTGTTTCGGGTCGTTGTCATGCTGGAAGACCCAGCCACGACCCATCTTCAATGCTCTTACTGAGGGAAGGGGGTTGTTGGCCGAGATCTCGTGATACATGGCCCCATCCATCCTCCCCTCAATACGGTGCAGTCGTCCTGTCCCCTTTTCAGAAAAGCATCCCCAAAGAATGATGTTTCCACCTCCATGCTTCACGGTTGGGATGGTGTTCTTGGGGTTGTACTCATCCTTCTTCTTCCTCCAAACACGGCGAGTGGAGTTTAGACCAAAAAGCTCTATTTTTGTCTCATCAGACCACATGACCTTCTCCCATTCCTTTTTAATCCATGACGGCGTAGTGTGTTACTAATGGTTTTCTTTGAGACTGTGGTCCCAGCTCTCTTCAGGTCATGACAAGGTCCTGCCGTGTAGTTCTGGGCTGATCCCTCACCTTCCTCATGATCATTGATGCCCCACGAGGTGAGATCTTGCATGGTGCCCTATACCGAGGGAGATTGACCGTCATCTTGAATTTCTTCCATTTTCTAATTGCACCAACAGTTGTTTCCTTCTCACCAAGCTGCTTGCCTATTGTCCTGTAGCCCATCCCAGCCTTGTGTAGGTCTACAATTTTATCTCTGATGTCCTTACACAGCTCTCTGCTCTTGGCCATTGTGGAGAGGTTGGAGTCTGTTTGATTGAGTGTGTGGACAGGTGTCTTTTATACAGGTAACGAGTTCAAACAGGTGCAGTTAATACAGGTAATGAGTGGAGAACAGGAGGGCTTTTTAAAGAAAAACTAACAGGTCTGTGAGAGCCGGAATTCTTACTGGTTGGTAGGTGATCAAATACTTATGTCATGCAATAAAATGCAAATTAATTATTTAAAAATCATACAATGTGATTATCTGGATTTTTGTTTTAGATTCCGTCACTCACATTTGAAGAGTACCTATGATAAAAATTACAGACCTCTACATGCTTTGTAAGTGGGAAAACCTGCAAAATCGGCAGTGTATCAAATACTTGTTCTCCCCACTGTATGTCCGGTCAAGCGATGTATTAATTAACTTCAGATTGGATTGTGTTGGTAATAGGCACTTACCTAACGCTAAAAGATGTTTTGTGCCTCTGACAACTTTCGATCTTCTTTCTGATCTGAATGGTATGTGGAAAACACTTGAGTTTTGTCCCAGCGTCTAGAACGCAACTGAATGCTTTTTCAAGCGTCTCCATACTTGAAAAACTGTGGAAAAATACATTTAAACAGGAAATGCCGAAATATTTACGTACATGTTTACACCGGGTCTATTCGCACAGGATTAGTATTACCTGAGGTACTTTTTCCGGACCTTTTTACTGAAGGTAAAAGTCGCCGTAATCTTTACTGACATTGTCCGTGATGATTACTGAGATGCACATTCGGACGGGACTAAAATCACAGAGAAGCTCTGGTAATTATTACTTTACCCCACCTCTCTATGTTAAACTAGTTTCATCTGAATAGGGCTTTAGTTCCCCAAAGTGTTGTTCCGACGCAGTGCGATTTCCCTCGAAAGGGAACTGGATATTTTAAAGTTACCATAACCAACACATAATGTTTGAAAAACTTTCTTAGAACAAACATTTGTTTGCTGGGAAGCAGCCTTCATTAATCCAATAGAGATTGCATTTACCCAAAGAAATTAAAAATATACTTGCACAGTGTTTGTAAAACATCTGTCTCTTCTCTTCCAGCTTTAGGATCCACTCCTGTCCTTTTTCCACAGCCTCTGGACGATGGACGTGTGAACATCAGCTGTAAGTCCAGCGGCTGGTATCCAGACCCGGACGTCACCTGGATGTCAGATGAGCGAACGGTTCTCCGTCCTGGAAGAGTGTCTCGCAGTCGTGGAGCAGATGAGATGTTCTCTGTCCACAGCTGGATGGCTGTCTCTCACTCGGAAGCTCAACTGGTCTCATGTTCAATGTCTCTCAAGACTGGAGAGTTTAGAGAAAGTAGGATTGACATACAGGCCGTCATCCCTTCAGGTCAGAGAACATCTTAGAACAAACATATTTGTAGATATCCGAACAAAGGCTGTGTTCACAGAGAATGCGGTTGTGAGTTTCGAAAATTTTCGGATGTGAGTTTGGTTAGTCAAATTAAATTTTACATTTTTTAACCATCCAATTAAAAATAAAATCCCATCCTACATTTAGTTCTCAATCCTGTTTCAGAAGAAAAATGGATTGTGAATGACATTTTTATGTTTACAAAGTAAAAAAAATCTACTTAATCATTGTAATGGATTTATATATTTTTAAGATATTAAGATTGATCTGGTTTGTCTTCCTCAGATCCACCAGATTCATCAGATCAATGGAAGGCTCTTTTCTTCACCCTTCTCATCTGTGGTCTTCTGGGTTTGACTGGGCTGATCCTGTACAAATACAGACATAAACTAACAGGTACAATCTGGTTAAAAGATTAAAATGATTTCATCTTTAAAAGCTTTTTATGCGGGTATTTTATGCTTATGTGTTGATATATATATATATATTTTATCTTTCTTTCAGGGAAGAAAACCGGTAAAGAAGGTAATTAAACTACACATATTTCATTTTAAGATCCAAAACACATGTGAATCCACTTAACAGCAAAATTTATTACGGTTTACAAATTCTGGAGTATTTGTGGAAACAATTAATGTGCCCCGACGGAAGAAGCACGCGGTCAGATGTGCATGTGTCTATCTCTCTTTACGACACAAGAGAGCTACCGCTCCCTTCCGTTCTGTTCATCATGCAGAACCTTCTCCGTGATTAAGACACAACAGTGCGGTTTTCATGCTTGGAATCAAACCACGCTGAAACTGCTCTCTCTCATGACGGCTGTTCTCACTGCGAGAACAAGCCACCATTCTATGTACTATAAGAGCTCTTATCTGTCAATCCCCACCTGTGGCTCAGTGGTGGATTCTAAGACTTTCGCGCCAGAGACCCGAGTTTGAATCTTGGCTATGCTGAATCTTTTCACCAAAGCGAACGAGCTCATACCGGCCCCGGCCCTGGCCCCGCCCCCGCCCCCGCGTGACTCACTCTCTTTGGCAGCGTCCGAAGAAGGGTTTGGTCGGGCTCATCGTTTGACCCCGCCCCCCACCTAAACCCAGCATGAGTGCAATTGGACGAAGCATGGCCAGCTAGTCATATTAAATAACCATTCAAACAGAGCTATAGCCGCAATCAAAAGTAAAAAGGTCTTAATCCATAAAATCAGTATTGGGTGGACCTGAAGCTCGACTAGATGTTGCAGAAGTGTGTATATGTGTACAGTATTAAAAGCAGAGGAAAAGTCCATAAATAAAATCCTTGCGTGAGTGTGTAATGAGTCCAGCTGTCTGGTCACAGTGTCCAAGAGAGTTAGAGTTGCATCCTCCACTCCACGTTTAGTTTTATAAGCAAACTGGAGTGGGTCCAGTCTTCCTGTCACAGAGCTGGAGATGTGGTTACCTACCACTCTTTCCATACATTTGCAGAGTAGCGATGTCAGGGCAACTGGCCTAAAATCCTTGGGGTCTTTGGCATGTGTCTTTTTAGGAATCGGGATGGTGGTTGATTCTTTCCACTGGTGAGGAACACAGCTTGAATCCAGGAGGCTCTGAAAGAGCTTGGTGAAAACCCCACTTAGCTGGGTGGAGCAGTCTTTAAGCACTCTGCCTCTGAGCCTGTCAGGGCCAGGGGCTTTGTGTGGGTCCACTCGGCTTAGGACAGATGCCACTAGTATCTCATCTATGATGAGAGCCTGGTTGGATAGACTGGGGCTGGGGGGATTCCAGCTGACTGATGTACTACAGTTGTCAAACCTCCTGAATAAGTTGTTTAACTGCTCTGCAAAGGAGGCAGGATCTTGACAGTTAATCACTGTAGGTTTAGGTGTTCTCCCCATCATGGTGTTTAACCCCTGCCATGCCACCCTCACATTCCCAGAGGTTAATTTTTGTTCTACTTTGTCCTTGTAGTGAATTTTTGCCATCTTAGCCTTCCTTCTAAATTCTTTCTGTAGCTCCCTCACCCGGAGTGTGTCACCTTCTAAAAAAGCCTTCTTTTTTAAAACCAGACAGATTTTCATGTCCTTGGTGACCCACTGCTTGTTATTTGGATGTATTGTTATTTGTTTAGTTGGAGTTACCACGTCCTCACAGAATAAGATGTAAGAGGTTATTACATCAGTCAGTAAATTAAAATAATTCCCGCAATCCTCAAAAAACAAACCGCAATCAGTCAACTCGAAACATCCTCTCAGTGCTTCTGAAGTCTCTTCGTTCCAAACATTAATTTTTTTTTTTTAAGTGGTGCTCCCCTTTTAAGTTGTGACCTGTACTTTGGCAACAACAGAATAACCTTGTGGTCAGAACGACCAATAGGAGGACGAGGTTTTGATATATACGCATCTGGAATGTTGCCATAGCACAAGTCCAGTCTGTTGTGCATTCTAGTGGGGACTGTAACATATTGCTCCAGGTTAGGTAGATGTGTGGTGACGTCGCATTTGTTAAAATCCCCCAGCAGAAATACTGGTTGTTTGCCAGATTGGTTGACAGCCCTATTGTAACTGATATGTTCAGCAGCAAGTGTGAAATCCGGTCCTGGTACATACTAAAATCACAGTGATCTGGGAGAATTCTCGGGGGAAATAGTGCGGTCTGAAAGACACAGTCATTATTTCGAAGTGCTTGCAACACTCAGTCTCTCTCACAGTGAAGTTGGTTGCCCACTTGTTGTTGACCGCTATACAGATCCCGCCCCCAATCGACTTCCGTGTTTTCCGTGCATCCCTGTCAAAGCGTATGATGTTAAAGCCATCCAGATTAAAATCCACGTCCTCAGAAATCTGAGGGATCTGTGTTGTGGAAAGGGATACCTGCGATGGCTCTAAGTCAAGCCGGCTCAACTCAAACAGATGGTTCCGCGTGTAGACGAGCCTGCCTGGGTTGGCGGCGAATGGAGTATCTGGTCCTAAGAAAATCCGTTTACATGACATAGACTCACAATCGCGAGCCAGATGTACGCTAAATTCAACACTGTTGTTATTGACATTTTGTCAAACGTGAAAACACACACTATGGAACACAATACAAGGCGGAATGACAGAAAAACACAGAGCCTGACCGTGTCATGTGACATGTGCACAAATCACAATATAAGGGTATCAGGTCCCCCTGTGTTAGGTGGCCCGTCCCCGAACATGTGTCAAACCTTGGCCTGGCAAGCCATCTCCGGTGTGTTGAGTTGGGTTATAAACACAATAAAGCGAGGCTACTCGCTCCAATTCACTCGCAGACCCCCAAAATTTCAGGCGGTTGTCGAGACCTCGGTGAGAAGCGGCGTGTGTCACGTGCTTCGCTCCGAAATACAAAATCTGTTAGCAAAAGGGGCGATAGAATTAGTCCCCCCCTGCGCTAAAACACTCGGGGTTTTACAGCCACTATTTTCTAGTTCCGAAAAAAGACGGCGGCATCAGACCCACACTAGATTTGAGACATTTGAACAAGGCTCTCATGAGACGGCCATTCAAAATGTTAACTACCAAACATATCCTTGCGCAAGATCGCAAGGGATTGTTTTTTTTACGGTGGATCTGAAAGATGCATACTTTCACATTCAGATAGCCCCTCGTCACAGGCCATTCTTGAGATTCGCCTCGAGGGGCAGGCTTATCAGTACACGATTCTGCCATTCGGTCTGTCCCTAGCACCCCGTACGTTTACGAAGTGCATGGACGCGGCGCTTTCTCCTCTGAGGCATCAGGGAGTGAGCATGCTAAATTATCTCGATGACTGGCTAGTCCTGGCGCAGTCGAGAACCGAACTTTTGACACACAGAGCTTTGATTCTCAGCCATTTGGAATGCCTGGGTCTCAAAATCATCTTATCCAAGAGCAAACTGAACCCCATCCAGAGTGTGATCTTTCTGGGCACAGTTATCGACTCTACAACGATGAGAGCGCGGCTTACACAAGAGCGCACGCTCTCTATATAGAAGCTGGAAGCCTCCTTCAAGGCAGCCGAGTGCACACCCTTAAGAAGTTTCAGAAAATTCTCTGTCTCATGGCAGCCGCATCGTCAGTACTCCGAATGGGATTACTGCGCATGCGCCCACTGCAGCACTGGCTCAAACGCTGTGTGCTAGCCCATGCATGGCAGTCAGGCAGCCTGCGATTCATGGTGAATCACGGTTGTCTATGGACCCTGATTCCCTGGCGGGCTCAGGACTGGTACCACGAGGGCGTGACCATGGGGGTGAATTCCGGGAGTAAAGTGGTTTTCACAGACGCTTCCAACCTAGTTTGGGGAGCGCTGCACGAGGGCAAGCCTGCCTCCGGCCTCTGGTCGAGCACGGAGCAGAGCTTACATATCAACTGCATGGAAATGAAACAGTTTGTTTGGCTCTCAAAGCATTTCTGTCAAACCTAAAAGGACACCACGTCTTAGTCCGCACGGACAACACAGCCCGGTGTCAGGTCGGGCAACCTGTACGCCATGGCAAGAGGCCTCCTCTTCTGGGAGCAAGCCAATCTGAGCTCTCTGAGGGCAGCACATATCCCTGGCATTCAGAATCTGGGTGTGAATATGCTTTCACGGGGCAACACTCCCCTAGGCGAGTGGTCCCTGAACCCTAAGATGGTCGGTCTAATATGGAGTGTGTTCGGCGAGGCCGAAGTTGACTTTTTCGCCTCGAAAACCAACACTCAATGCGCAGTGTTCTTCTCGAAGAACAGGGACGCGTTGGCCCATCTCTGGTCCAACCACCCCCTTTATGCGTTTCCCTCTGTTTCAATGATCCCCCAGGTCATCTAACGGATCAGGAAGAGCGGATGCCCAGTCCTCCTAGTGGCCCCCCTCTGGGAATCCAGGCTGTGGTTTCCAGAGCTGGTTCAGATGACGGTTCAAGTCTCCTGGCCTCTCCCACTGAGAAAGTTTGTGACGATGAATCTACGGAGAAAGTGACAAAAGAAGGTATCTGATGAAACTTAATATTACAATATCAGCAATAATATCTGAAGCTATAAACATCAAATAAATGTTAATGTGCATGTTGTAGCAGAAATCTTGTACCAGAACACATTTCCAGCAAATAATAATAACTGTATATGTCCACAATTACAGCTGTAGTTTTCTGTCTCTAAAACCTTAAATTATTTGTTTTTCAATTTAGTTGTGGAATACGAATTAACAGAAAAACTGAAGAAAGGTACAGGTATTTTATGACATCTCAGTTATATACAATGTACAGGATTTATAAAGCTTGTGGTTTGTTCCATCCTGTCCCCCTTTCTCTCCATCACATTGTAGGTTATGTTTACACAACAATGATATGCTTAAAACGGAGAAGTTTCAGATGACACCAATATCAAAATGATCCCCATTCACACGGATCCGTGAAAATTACTAAAATCTCTGTATTCTCCAGTAGATGGCGATGAAACACAATAGACTGAACACGTAATACGCATGTGCATGACATCATCGTTTTTAGAGATCGTTTTTGTTGTTTACACGGAGAACGTTTTCAAAAGTTTGCGTTTTCAGGCACCCAAAACTCTGTTGTCATGTAAATGTATGGCCAAAACATTTACGGACGAGGCGGACGAGAAGATGGCGAAGGGATGGTGAGAGCAGATAGATGAGACCATGGTGGCGATGACGGAGGACGAAGCCATGGTTGGGATGATGGGAGGAGCCAAGAGATCGTCAGGACAGAAGCCCACGGTGGAGTTGGTGGAGGGAGGGGCCATGGTGGAATCCCGGCTGACGACACTAGGGGGACGACCGTCGGCGATGGAGCCAAAGGTAGTGGAGCCCAGAGTAAAAATGGAAGGCAGAGGAAGCAATGTGACACCGATGACCTGGGCGGATGCGACGGAGCCGCAGATGGAACAACCTCCTCAGATGGAAGATGAAGCCTCGGTTCTCCTCGACCCAGATGAAGCCGACGGTTCTCATCACGGTTCATCACGCCCAGAAGGAATATGCTACCAGCAAGTCCGTGGTGTAACCACGCCACTGAGAGGAGGTAGAGGTGACCCAGCGGGACCGATGGGGGACGATGACGACTGGCTGGCAGACTTGGCTGAGGGCTGAGGACTGAGGATGAGAATAGATAGTAGCATGAAAACTAACAGAACACTACTGATAGCAGTATGTAGAGGTGGTGGGAGAGGGAGGCTGGGTGGGGTCAGCAGGACTGAAGTGGAAGTACATTCCGGCAATATCAGGGGACATAAGGAATTCCTCTCTCCACACTCAAAGAAACTGTCCAGTAAGTCCAGCCGGTACTCACACTCAGTAGCGGGAGGGTGGGCTGGGCTTGCTTCCATTCCCTCAAACTCCACGAGGACTCCCACGACAATGGATGATGACCCCGGCTGTGAACACACATTCTAAAATTCACAGTGCTTGCTAAAATAAATTTGCCTGTTCAGATCACACGTTCAAACAAACGATAAGAGGATGACGTATTGCACAGGTGCCCTTTTATACTCTCGGCCTCACCTGTAGTGACGTCACAGGCTGCCGCCTGCCAATTTCAAGTTCATTGTCGTGTTTAGATTTCCACTTCAGACACCAGTTGCGCCCAAGGCATTCCACATAGCGATCCCTAGGGGACGCAGTGCGAGTTCCCTTTCGAAAGGGAACCTAAAAGTTTCAGGTCTTTTGAAAAAAGCACAGAAGCCATGCCCTCGCTCCGGCCCTGACCGTGTGTAGGCTGGAACTGAACTCTGCAGGAAGATCTCCAGGAACAGGAATAAGCTCTCCTGACCTAAAATCTCTCATTTTGCTTCAGAGTTTATAGTTGAAATGTTTACATTTTCACAATCTATACAATCATACCATTTCTAAAACATTTTGATTTGATAAGATAAATGAAGGGGTTACACACAGAAGCCACAGTGCATTCAGAGAAACACCAAATCACGAGGCAGATGTGATGGAAATCATTCAGTTTATGACTGTAGAATTCATAACCTCAGCAAACACTGATACAGCACTTTTCATTTCTTATTTTAATATATAATTGATAATTAAGAACATCATCATTTCAAACCAATCTGATCTGAATGTCTTGAAAGACTGACACAACTAAAGTAATTCCTGGATGAACGGATGAACACTAAGAGCAGTGTGGTGTTTTTATGAGGCTAGAATGACCTTTGACCCTGAGCCTAAGCAGCGTAACTGACAACAATACAAGTTAATATATAAAAGAGATTCTGCCTGAAAGAGTTAAGAGTTATTGAGGTTTATAGTGTCTGGAGTATTTGTGGAAGCTGAATGATAATTAATCCCTCCAATCAAATTTTCTCTCATTTTAGTTTGTGACGATGAATCTACGGAGGAACTGACAAAAGAAGGTACTTGAAGATGTTGTTCTTTGATATATTTATATATATATGAAGAACTGAAACCGCTTAAGTGACGCACTAATCATTAAATAAACATTAACATTCATGTTGTAGCAGAAGAAAACATTAATATTACAGGTTTGGTGACTCATTAAACACTGAGTTTAGGACTGAACTATTCACACACACACACACACACACACACACACACACACACACACACACACTCATACTCTCTCACACACTCACTCACTCACACTCTCTCTCACACACACTCACACACACACACACACACACATACATACACACACACACACACACATATATATTGTGATTCAAAATTTTATTTACAAGTGTCGAATTTTTGTATCCCAGATTGTCTTTTGACTTTTGGACTCCGCTGTATATTTTACAAAGTGTTGCAGAAACATAGTGTGAACATAATCAAATGTACAACTTCATTATGGGGAATAAACAATTCATAAAAGTTGATAAAATCTAATAATTTCTGTTATGTATTGATGATACAGGAGTAGATTTCTTTCTCTAAAGTCTCAAATTATTTATCATTTTAGTTGTGGGAGACACAAATATAGAAGAACTGAGGAAACATGCAGGTATGACATCATCTCAGTTATATATATTTCATCATCTTTAGTCATATATGCACATATTTGTAAATATGATCTCACACAAATTGAAGTGTATTAATAATTGTTGCATTGTTTTCTTTACAGTTCAGATCACTATTGATCCTGGGCGTTCACATCCAGATCTGATGATCACTAATGACCGTAAAACAGTGAGAGACGCTGCAGGATATATTCACACTGGGAAAGGATTTCCATACAAATTATATGCATGTGGAGCTCAAAGATTTACATCTGGCCGTCACTATTGGGAGGTTGATTTGGCACGAGAAAATAAACCTCCTAAAAACTACTGGTTAATTGGTGTGGCGAAAGATGGAAATTTTAGTGTAAAGGGCAGTGCTGGTTTAACTCCATCACGCGGTTACTGGTTCTTGTGTTCAGATGGTCCTAACGGCTTTTACATCAGCTCTGATGTTAATAATAATCCTCTGATTACTCTCTCACTGACGCCGAGACCTGAACGACTGGGAGTTCTGTTAGATTATGATCACGGTCAGCTGTCATTTTACAATGTCAAAGAGAGGAAATATCTGCTGACCATGAGCTCCAGATTCACTGGATCAGTCGTTCCACTGTTTAATCCAGGAGTAGGAGATCATAGTCCACTTACAATTCTGGATTGTCCAGAACCTGTAGAATCAGCTGTAGAGTCCAGTGAACCTTTACTGAGTAACAGCTGAGAAGCTTGACTGACCAATCCAGTGTGTTTAGACAGAAGAACAAATATGAAAAAATACAGCAATTGAATACAGCAGTATCAGTTCAACCAAACGTTAAGGTTCGACAACTTTAGATGAAGCAATATTATTACAATAATCACATTAGATCATCAGATCAAGTGCTGCACATTTGCTGCTCACAGCAACACTATTACAGCTCGAGACACTCTTGATCTGACTGATCCAGGGATCTCGTCTTGCTCCGATACTGACTGAACTGCAGAACAGAAAACTGAACATGAACCAACAGGATCAGCCATAGAAAACAACAGAAAATCACACCAATAGAAGAGAAACAGTCCAGATGTAAGCTGGGATTGAAAACTCAGCTTCTTTCCCACATTCATCTAGATCAGGGTTTCTCAAACTCGGTCCTGGAGGGCCACTGTCCTGCACAGTTTAGCTCCAACCCTGAGCAAACACACCTGAGCAAGCTAATCAATGTCTTCAGGATCACTAGAAACTCACAGCTAGGTGTGTTTGATCCTGGTTGGAGCTAAACTGTGCAGGACAGTGGTTACTAACTCATATATCCAGAAACATATGAACTTACTATAACTATACGTTTTACTTTCCTGCATTTAATGTCCCTAACCTGATTATTAATCTGTGGTCCGACTCTAAACTTGTGTATTATGAATATTGTTGGCTCTTACGACAAACTGCTTGTTCCTCATTTGTAAGTCACTGATAAAAGCCTCTGATAATGAATAAATGTAAATCTTCAGTCTTACAGGAGGAATAAACGTCTTCATGACTTTAAGATCAAGGCTCACAAAACATTACGCTCAAAGATATTTGTTCTTTTTTACTGCATATTGATGGAGAAACATGATGTCTAAAATGTTTGATAAAATCTCGAAATGTGCCTTGACCAAATACTCTTATATTTAACAGATGATCGTTGTACTTTGGGCTCTTACTTTTCTCTTATAAAACACTGTAGCTGATAATTGAAATGCACATTGATTGATGTTTGTGTTCATTTAATAAAAAACACAATGATCTGAAATGTAAAGTCTGATACAGATGGCTGAGGGTGAATCCACAGAACAAGATGCTCAGAGTAAATGAAAACGAAAGACACAACTGCAGCATCAATATAAAATAGAATCAAATCTCAGAATCAAAATACAACTGTCACAGTCACTTATTCTCAGTTTCATTATCACAGACTTTTAGTTTGTTTTCACAAGTTTCCTGTTTCCCTTTTGCTCTATTTTCCCGCCACTCGTTTGTCTCCATGGTTACCGTCATTATGAGTTCTGTGTTTCAGCTGTGTTTGATTATCATCTCGTTTGTGTTTGCTTTAGAAGTTGTACACTCAAGGTTGTTTTGTTTGCATGCCTGTATGGATTGCCTTCGAAAGTGGATTATTAAACACTTTTGAAACGACCAATAAAGAAATGGACATTGTGTCTATTAACGTTGCTCCAACATTGCTCCACGTCCCTCCGGCTCCACCTCTGTCCTCTGTCCTCCGGCTCCACCTCAGTCCTCTGTCCACCGACTCCACCTCAGTCCCCCTTCCCTCCGGCTCCGCCTGTCTCCTCCTTCCGTCCGGCTCCGCCTCTCTCCTCCTTCCCTCCGGCTCCACCTCTGTCCTCTGTCCTCCGGCTCCACCTCAGTCCTCCTTCCCTCCGGCTCCGCCTGTCTCCTCCTTCCGTCCGGCTCCGCCTCTCTCCTCCTTCCCTCCGGCTCCGCCTCTCTCCTCCTTCCCTCTGACTGCGCCTCTGTCCTCCGGCTCCACCTCAGTCCTCCTTCCCTCCGGCTCCACCTCTGTCCTCTGTCCACCGGCTCCACCTCTGTCCTCTGGCCACCGACTCCACCTCAGTCCTCCTTCCCTCCGGCTCCACCTCTGTCCTCTGTCCACCGGCTCCACCTCTGTCCTCTGGCCACCGACTCCACCTCAGTCCTCCTTCCCTCCGGCTTCGCCTCAGTCCTCCTTCCCTCCGGCTCCGCCTCTCTCCTCCTTCCCTCTGACTCCGCCTCTCTCCTCCTTCCCTCCGGCTCCGCCTCTCTCCTCCTTCCCTCTGACTGCGCCTCTCTCCTCCTTCCCTCCGGCTCCGCCTCTCTCCTCCTTCCCTCTGACTCCGCCTCTCTCCTCCTTCCCTCTGACTCCGCCTCTCTCCTCCTTCCCTCTGACTCCGCCTCTCTCCTCCTTCCCTCTGACTGCGCCTCTGTCCTCCGGCTCCACCTCGGTCACTCTGGCTCCACCTCATGTGCTCGTCGCCACACCCTCGCCTTGATCTCCAGAGCAAGCGGTGTCACTCAAGCCCATCGGCTATCTGTCTGCACCCTGGGCTCCACCTCCATCGCCGACTCTCCGTCGGTCGTCCTCCGGATGTCGTCAGCCAAAACTCCGCCGTGGGCTGTCGTCCCAACTGACCAACATTGTCCCCATGAATGCTCCCACCATCTGTTCCTCCATGGATTCTCTGCCTGTCTGCTTGCTTGTTATTACCAGTCCTTCGCCTACTCCTAGGCCTTCTCCAAAAAACCCTCCCTCCCTCATCTCCTGTTAGTTTTTGTTACGACGAGAGGTCGTGGCTTCTGGGGAGGGGGCTAATGTCACAGACACTCATTTCTCATTTCATTCTCATATCTTCTTGTTCTTCCTTCAACCTTGTGTGACAACAGAGCTGTGATTTCTTGTTTAAGTTTATTGTCCGTTCTGTTTGTCAGAAGGCGGAAATTTGTCTTTGACACTGGTGACGTCCACATTAACGCCTTAAAAAACATCACACATTAACAACACAAACACAGAATTATCTAAATTATACAACTAAACACTATTCTCATCATAAAAATAAAAAAAAATCCATTAAAAAAACGCTATAATGCCAGCTATTCTCTTGTATTATATTAGAAAATAAGATAATCACTGCCATTGGGACAAACGATTTTTTTTTAAAGTCCGCGTGAACCGGAAGTTGCAAACGACTTTTCTCCAGTGTTGTGACGTATTTCCCAGTGAAACGGAATATTGAACAGAGGGCAGGGTTTTACTCTAGTGCTCCTCCTCTCCATCTCTGCTCATAACAGACTAACGGTTTGAGGGGAGTGGTTCAGCGTTTCCCAACCCAAGTCCTCAAACCTACGTCATCAGAGAAGGTCCTCCAAAGCAGAGGGGAGGGGCATTTTCAGATTTTGATTAAAGATTACGAAGCCAAAAAATTTTTTTGTGTGGATTGACTTGCATGGATGAATTGTTCACCACAAAACGATCAATTTAGGCAAACAAAGTAAATATGGTCAATTTTGATTTCATGTGGACTTTAATACATGTTTCTTCTGGCCAAAGGAATTGAGTCTACGCTCAGATGGAAGCATTTTAAAAGTAGAATGAAATGGATGAGTATGATCTTTAAAGATCGCAATTGCCTTTTTTTCATAAAACAATCAAATAAGCCATGAAGTGGGTGTTGTTTGTGTCCAGTGATTGATTATTTGTAAAAGTTTGTTCTTCTGTTTAACTGTTAGATTACCTTACCATGAAACAATATTATATGTAAGAATAATACATCAATAATTGTACCTAGGTATTTAAAATTCGTGACCTGCTCTACAGTTTTTCCTTTTATGACAACTGGTTTGTATACAGGGCCATTACCTACTATTCTTGTTTGATTCCTCAGGCATATCTCTTTTGTCTTTTCAACATTAAGAAGGTTTGATAACTGATATCAAACCAACAAATAAATAGGGGTGTAACAATACATCAGTATGGATCGATGCATTGATCAAACGTCTAACGATACAAAGCATCATTGCCACACGTAAAATATCGATATGAGGTACCTTTATTTTGACACTCTCCATATCCTTATGTAACGTCCATCTATGCATTTCCTCCAAAACGCGCATTTTCGTTTACTCGCCATACTGTCTGCGGTGTGTCTTTAAAATGTTAATCTCCTCATCTGAAATAGATGCCTGACGATTGACTGAATCCTAAACACGTTTCGTCACAAAAGCCGGTATTGTCCACGGTCGAGGCATCGCGAGTTCATGTTTTACAGCAGAAACCGGCAAGCACCCTTGTTGTTTGTGGACACAACCCGATAAGTCCGTTTTAGCAAATCAGCGCGCGGTATTCAGGTCAGGTGACAAGGCTACTAGTCACTTCGAAAATATACGCTAGCTGAGAGGAGTTTAATTAAAGCTGATTAAAAGTGATCGAGGATGGATAATTTCAACAAACTTGATGAACCCGTGAAATCTTCTTCGGGGCGTAAAAGGAAAATAAAAGCTGAAACTTTTTCACAGAACCTTGCTAAAGCAGTACGTTACAGTGTTGAGGAAAAAGCTCCCAGTGTAACCACAATAACAAAGTTTGTCAGGCGTCTATGTCAGCTGAGGAGATTAACGCTTTAATATATGAAAAAACATTCTTCAATTAACTTTAATTTTGCAAGTTGCCTGTATTTTTTGAGTTATTATTACTTTATTAAAACAACCCAGCTGCAGTTGCATTGATGCAGGGCTCTCAAGTGTCACGCATTGAGCGTGACAGTCACTCATTTCGGTCTTTTGTCACGCACTCCCGCCACACATTGTATTTCTCACGTGGAAAAACGTCTCGGGTTACGTATGTAACCCTCGTTCCCTGAGTAGGGAACGAGACGCTGCATCGATACTCGATACTTTGGGGAATGCCTTCGGCATGAAGCGTCTGAAGTCAACTATGGAACTATTCCAATCTTGATTGGTGCAACGTCACCCGTGACGTCGCATGTGACGGTGATCCGGAAGCTACAAAAGGGTCACAGGAACCAGGAAATGTTAGCTTCTAATTGGTCAAAGCAAGTCGTTCTCAGGGGCGCGAAAAGTGTGGCCGAGGGATGCAGCGTCTCGTTCCCTACTCAGGGAACGAGGGTTACATACGTAACCCGAGACGTTCCCTTTCGTAAAGGGAACTCCCGCTGCATCGATACTCGATACTTTGGGGAACGAATACCCACGCCGCCACACTGAGAGAAAAAACGCCCTGGTATAAAGCATCTGGTACACTCACGGACGATAGAATGAGTAGAGGGCAGATCCAAACTAGCTTGTCATAAGATTTGGTGCAAGAAGGGGAGGTCTGGAGCCGGAGGCTCGACTGACCTCATGGCTGGGAGCCCCAGACAGTAGAAAATATTAGATGAGAGGTGAAGGCAGAAGCGCACCTTGTACTTCAAATATGAGTGGTTTTAGATAACCAACTGTACTCTTAATAAAGGGAATAGCTCCTAACCCTTGATGCATAACTAGATGGACTGACTCCTCTCAGCCTGAGTCCTAATGTAGGAACCTCAAAGGCTACGACCTTGACCATCCGACACATGCGATGGAGGATGGAATACCTGAAGAATCTTAACATTGCCTACAAGTACCTCAGTACCGGGCAAAAATAACGTTGAGTGGCTCCCACGCTAGCAAGTAAGAGGGGGCAGCACCACCACTCTTCCAGGGAGTAAGACGAGCAGGAAGCAGACTCAATAGATTCTCCTATATATACTTATATATCTCAAATATATATTTGTATACCTCACCCACAGGACATGATGGGTGCCAGGGATAACCCATCAGCCTGATGCCAATAGGCTGGATGACAGGATTCATCCTCCAATCTACAGGAACATGGAGTTTCAGTGGGAACGTCCTTTCGAGAACACCCTTAGAGGCTTGCGGAGGGCACTGAGGCCGCCACAGAGGCCCTAAGCATGAACAGGAGATCCCGTTAGAGAGCGGGATGGAACACCAGTACTGAAGCCAGTGGGCAGTAATAAACTGGGTTCAATGCCCTCCCTAACTTAATTGTTTAGTTCCTAGTAGAGTGGGGTTCTAGTATGGATGTCCTGACCACCTCGGTGGAAAGGGCAACCTAATTATGGGTGGGACCCCCTCAGGGGCCAGACCCATAGTCTCCATAACTCTGGTCGGGGATGAAATAATATACCATCAGCCTGAGACAGAAGATCTCTCCTAATAGGAATTTTCCATGGAGGACTCTCCAAGAGACTAATAAGGTCCGAAAACCAAATTTGGGCCGGCCAGTACGGAGCTACAAGGAGTAGTCTCACTCCGTACCTCCTGACCCTTTCTAGAACCCCAGGGAGCAGAGCGATCGGGGGAAAAGCATACAGATGTGACCTCAGCCACATCTGTACCGTGGCATCCAAGCCCAAAGGAGCTGGATGTGAGAGAGAGTACCAGAGCGGGCAATGAGAGTTCTCATGAGAAGCGAACAGGTCAACCTCCGCCCGGCCAAACTCTCTCCATATAAGCTCAACCACTTCAGAGTGGAGCCACCATTCCCCGGGCCTCGGCCCCTGCCTCGACAGGATGTCTGCTCCCATATTTTCAACCCCAGGAATATAAATAGATCTGACAGAGAGAAATTTGTCCTGGGACCAAAGAAGAATTTGATGCGCCAGTCTACAAAGAGGGCGAGATCTCAAACCTCCTTGGCGGTTGATATAAGAGACCACTGACATATTGTCTGTCCTAACAAGAACATGATGGCCTCTGAGGTCTACAAGGAAGTGCCTCAGGGCAAAAAAATACAGCCAACATCTCCAAGCGATTAATATACAATGTGAGATGATGGTCTTTCCAAGTACCTCGGGTGTAACGGCCCTCCATAACCGCACCCCAGCCCGTGAGGGACGCATCCGTGGTCAGAGTTTTTCTCTCACATGGTGCTCCCAAAACCGGGCCCTGAGACAGGAACCATGGTTTCTTCCATACGACAAGAGAACGAAGGCATCTGCGCGTAACTCTGATCATACGAAAAGGGTTTCCCAGAGGAGAAAATCCCTTGTTCCTGAGCCACCACTGCAAGGCCCTCATATGGAGCAGACCAAAGGGTACTACCGTGGAAGCTGCAGCCATAAGACCCAAAACTCTTTGAAAGTGTTTGACAGTGATAGCCTGGCCTAACCTAATACTCTTCATTGTGTTTAAGATAGTATTTATACAAGCAGGAGACAATTGTGCCCGCATTGTGACTAAGTCCCACTCTACTCCCAGGGACGTAGTCCTCTGAAGAGGAGTTAAGAAACTTTTCTTGACATTGAGTCTCAACCCCACGCACCTCAGATGGCGCAAAACAACATCTCGATGTTGAATTGCTAGTTCTTTTTGACTGAGCCAAAATGAGCCAGTCATCTATAAAATACGGACCCCCTGAAGTCTCAATGGAGCAAGGGCCGTGTCCATACATTTAGTGAAGGTGCGAGGGGATAAGGCTAGGCCGACTGGAAGAGTCCAGAACTGATGCGCTTTTCCCCCCAAAAGCGGATCTCGGAAACTTCCTGTGATGGGGTTAGAAGGGAAAGAGGAGTTAAGGAGCTTGTGGATCTATCAAGACAGACCAGTCCTCGGAGCTGGTCTGACTGACAGTCGGTAACTTGAATCTGAACCCCCTCGGAGGTTGATCCAGTACCCTGAGATCCAAAATAAGGCCTAACTCCCCCCCTCATAGGAACTATGAAGTGCCAGCTGTAGAACCCGGGCTCCCGTAACCAAGGAAGAGCCCACTTTGAGGTTTCCTGTGTTAAGAGGGACTAGACTTCCTGTTCCAAAAACCGACCCTGCTCGGGGCTGGCCGACATGTGAACCACCCTTAGTAGATAATATTTGTATATTAGCTCCACCATAAGCAGGACCCCCTAGGCTATATTTTGAAGACCCCTCGGGGTGTCTAAATATGCCATTATGGGGACCAGTCCCTCGAGACTGGCCTCGGCTATAAATTTCCAAATGGCTTTGGTGACCTGAAGCAGCTAACTGGCAGGAACTAACCGAAATATGCTCTCTACAGACCTCCTGAGAGGCGGCGAACTCGACAGTGCCGCAACGTCTTCGGGCAGATACTGCGATTTGTGTTCGCTGGAAGCCGATGTGTCCCGAAGCGCCATCGGCGGCGGGAAGCAAACATCGATTTCCTAAGGGCTGCATAAGGGGGCGAGACTCCTGTACTCGCTCTCCTGGGGGAACGCCCATAAGGGTCTGCGTGTTACGACAAGACCTCTTAGTTGAAGCCTTCTTAGCCCGAGAGACAGTCCTCAGACCTGTCTTCGGTATGGAGAGCCTCGTGCGAGAATGTTTCTTCTGGCCCCAAGCCTTATACGGGGGGGCACGAGAGGAAACCTTCTCAAAATATGAGGAGCTGGCGGCTGTCCCATGAGGCTGCCCCCTGGCAGCAACCCCATGAGACCTGGACTGACAACTGGGGATAGCTGATTGTCGCTCTGCCTCCTGAAGCCTCTCGACAACGGTTCTTGCCGCGTCGCCAAAGAGGCCAGAAGTTGAAAGGGGAGCATCGAGAAGGAAAGCCCTGTCTTTCTTCCCGATCCACAAGCGAATAAGCCATAAATGTCTCTCTGAGACGACTAGTGCTGCCATAGAACGGCCAATAGCACGGGCCGTCTCTTTAATAATACGGAGAGATAAGTCAGATACTCTACGATATTCAGTAATATAGAGTGAGACCTCCCAGTTATCATCCACCTGCTTGAGGAGGTCAGCCAGGTATGCCTGTAATAACCCCATCGTGTGTGGGCATGCACCAGCTCGACCACCGCCATATATGCTTTCCCTAACAAATTCGATGTACGAGATTTGGAGGGAAGTGTCTGAGCTATCAGGGGTGACGCAATGTCGGGGAGAAAATATTTAGCAAAATATTCCTCAACCCGAGCCATCACCTAATAACCATTTTCATTAGATTCCCTAATGGATGAGTAAATATATACATGGGGGAAAATAATTGAGATGAAAATGGATTTTTCCACGATCTTGATACCTCAGTATGGAGATCAGTGAAAAAGGGAAGGCTCTGACACGAAGATTGTGACTGGGTCTGCAGGAAGCGCTCATTCATTTTATTTTTCTTAGTCGCTTCCTGCTTATTATATGGCCATTTAACATTTAATTTAACCACTGCCCTGATTACAACCTCCAGCAACTCCTCACTAACAGGAATATGGGGTGGCGAATCCCCCTATCCACGTGATTCAGTGTTAATAGATAATATCTAACTCCTCGGAGCCAGATAAATCAAACGCTGTGTCTTTAACACGGTCGGAAGAAGCCGCAGCGCGGGCTTCCGAACCGTGCGCGAGACCAGTGGAGCTGGTTAATAAACACTGAGCCCCACGTGCGAATCACATGCATACAAGCGGCGCGCTGCCTCAACAGACGCGGGACCTGATGCACTGGAAACGCGAGCCTGATCTAATTGATCGAACAAGCTCAAACGGGAGCGGAGCTTTTTCATTGAAAACAGTTTGCACAGACAGCGCCCTCGAGCACCGCCCGTGCATGCTCCACTCCCAGACAAACTACACAAAGCGTGTGTGTGTCATCCTCGCTTAAATAACGTGGGCAAGGGGACGCACACTGCCTGAATAGCTTCTCTTTTTTCGCCATAAATAATACTCTTTTCACGGGACAAACAACACCAAATAAAACAGACAAGATGACATAGAGCGCTTGCTGAAGACCAGAAGCTAACATTTCCTGGTTCCTGTGACCCTTTTGTAGCTTCCGGATCACCGTCACATGCGACGTCACGGGTGACGTTGCACCAATCAAGATTGGAATAGTTCCATAGTTGACTTCAGACGCTTCATGCCGAAGGCATTCCCCAAAGTATCGAGTATCGATGCAGCGGGAGTTCCCTTTACGAAAGGGAACTGTTTATAATATATTTAATATTCCGCAGCACCCAAAACTTCTCTGGCCGCGCCGCTCTCACTATAAAACCAGCAGGAATCAAGCGCGTCTCCCTCCCATATTCTTAGTCGAGCCTGTCACTTATCAGCCAATCAAAAAAAAGAAAGTGGGTACACAATAGCCAATCAGAAAATAGCACTATTGTATCTGGGGCACGTTCAAGTTCAAAACGGTGCGCAACGTTTTGCTAGGGTTTCCGGGTTGAACGTCATGTTTCCTGGAAGCGGCGTGCACCGGTGTGCAACGGGGTTTGAGATGCGTTTTCTCTTGTTTGGTGGGTGTGTCAGAACTGCAGTCCAATCAGCAGCAACATGCATATAAAGCACGCGGTATTAAAGTGAACTCGCACAATGGGTTCAAGGAAAGTAATTTACAAATGTGTTCGATGCAACAACTGAGGATATTAGAAGACATGTTTGTTGTAAGTTTTATTGTAAAAATATAGGATATCAACATAATGATGTAGTTGTTTATATTTTTAGCTTCATTGCAAGTGTATGACATTTGGTATAGAAATAAACAATGGTAATTAAGTGCTTTTCCTAAAAATGAGAAAGAAAATACAGGGTATTAAAACAGTATGAACTACAAATAAAGTCAGTATATGAGGCTAAATAGATGTGTTTTAGTCTGAATTAGGTAAGATGTGTGCTTCAGTTTCAGCAATCCCTTCACTCGATTGGGATGTTCTCTTGTGTTCTGGGCGGCAAGTGCAGTAACTGTAACATCGGGCATATTTTGTAGTATTAAACACATATTTATACCGACTTCATCAGGCTCCGAAAATTCTTCACAAAGAACACAAAGAATGGCCTTCTCAGCTGCCGTAGCTGCAACTCTTGCGTCATCAGAACAGTGTGTTCAACGCATCACCGTTTCTGTTTAAAAAACGTTGTGCAACGTTTTGTCGGGGCTGAACCATAGACTGTAGAAAATATGGACAAAGCGTCTGTGACGTCACCCATAGACTTTCTGAAGAACGGTTTTGAAGCCGTTTATGGGGGGTATGGGCGGCGCCATCTTGGTAAATCTTGGGAAATCCTAACCCCGCCCACCTTCTGGCCAATCCATATATGGGTAAAGGACGCGAGTCCGGTTATTCTGCGCGCGTCACTCAGCTCGCTCGGCTACTCCGGTTATCTCTGTGTGTATATTTTAGGCAACGAAATATGTTATAAAACACCATACTAACTCTTTTCGTTTTCATTTAAAGAAATCTTAAACATTATAGCCACACAAATGTGGTTCAGGCAACGCGTATTGATTATATTCACTGCATAACGTTAGTCTATTTATAACAAAACGAAATATAAAACACAAACCTGCCTCTTTTCATTTAAATATAATATAAAAATATTAAACATTTTAATATGTTCCAGGCAATATGTGCATTTGTACTAAACAACAGATGTTGCAGTAAACAACATTACAGATCATCTTCGTTGTATTAAAATTTAAAATGACAAAACTCAACCCAGTCTCTTTTTGTTAAATTTCAGATTTATCAATATTAGCTATTATAAAAGTATAAGTAAAAGGAAAAACTCTTAAAACTACATTTCATGATACAGAAACAGTAGTATTATATTTCAACTGTATATTAAAAAATGGCGCTTCTAATGTTGTCATTCTCCGTGGCGCAGCCTATGCTCGTTATCAGCTGTCAATCGAGCTGTCAATCAAAGTTAACCACGCCCTTATTTGTCATACATTTTATATCTAAATACTCTCTAAACTAACGAGTTAGAACAAATTCACCCCCCTCACAGTTGTCAGGCACTCGGAGCCTATCGAAAAATACAATAAAAGTCCATGGGACCATCCTGTAAAAACATGAATTTATGCTGTGAAAACGGACATTTTAACAGGGGGTCTATGGACATTTGCTCCTTTTGGGACCTTCCTCTAGCGGATTTTCAATGTATTGCAGTTTTTCGCACTTCCGGGTAGGCTTCATTTTTCAGATTAGAATGTTGCCGCTTGGTGTGAACGCAGTTAGGCAGTGACTTTGCAGACACGAAACTGATTTCAGACAGACTTCTGAGGCAGCCTAACGGTGTAATGATCGACAGCAAAATAGAGTGAGCTTCATTGAAAACTAGGTGAATATTTATTTACTACAATAGTATTTTCTCGCCAGAAATGACTTCATAAATGGAAAACGTTTATCAAAAATGAACATTTACACACAAACTGACCACTAGCCACAACTTTCAGACGCCATCTTTACGTTTCTAGCTCAACTGTCACAGAATGGAAAGCACAGGATTGTGGGATATCGAAGGATAGATCTATGCTACCTTCACAAATCGATCAGATGAAGGAATCTCAGGAGACAGGAAGTGAACTCGGCATTATAAAGCAAACACAAACGAGACGATAATCAAACACAGTTAAAACACATAACTCATAATGACGTAACCAAGGAGACAAACGAGCGGCGGGAAAATAGAACGAAGGGAAACAGGAAACTCGTGAAAACAAACTAAACTTCCATGATAATGAAACTGAGGCTGCGTCCTAAAACTGATCAATGCTGCCTTCGGATTCGGATTCCAAGGTCGGAAGGCATCACGTCTGAATGCAATGTTAGTGTTCACACTGCACACTGGATCCGCGACAGGAGGTTTCACACTGCAAGACTTCACAAAAGAAAGAATCGCAGACAACTTCTGTCTGGTTCACAAACTACGTTTCACAACCAAACACGCACGAGAAATGATAAGGAAATAAAGCAAGATCAGAGTTCTCACGCGAGACTGAAATTGTTATTAAAAATGATATCCTGCTGCAAGAAGACTGCGATCCAAACTGTCTGTGCGCTGATTTGCAGCGAAAAGGAGAAAAGATAAACCGCTTATTTGGGGAGACGCGGAGAGCAAGGAGTGTGTGTTCTGCAAAGAGAGTTGAGGGTAAATAAATCATTTTGCAATGCGCTGATGTTGCTGCCGGTCAAGCAACTGTGTACTTTGTTTCTGTTTGATATGACTGAATATATATATTAAAATACTGATATTTTAGTCTATAACTCCTCCCCGAACTCCCCGCTGCCCTGTTTCCTGCTCTCCCATTGGCTGTCGGTCATCGCCGATGTAGTTTTCAGCCAGAACACATTCACACAGCAGGATTGTGAATCGCAGTCAGGTCCAGATATTTAGCAGATCAATCACTCACGGGCGTCGGCGACTCGTCTGCGATTCTCTCAGATCGTGTCTTTGATAATTCACACTGCGTGATTGTCACGTGAACGAGCACCGATGTGCCTATGATTTCAGGCATTTGTCGGCGATCTCACAAAACCTGTCGGCGAGCGAAAATCGGACCAAAATCGTTCAGTGTGAACTCGGCATTAAGCGATTTCTGATCGTTACACGCTGTTGAGCGCTGTACATGCTGAGAAAGAATTGTTTTTCTGTGGCCATGAAAAATACCCTTTTCTTAGAATTAATAAATGATAAATACTGAGTGTTCGCTGGACGAACTGATTAATTAATTGAAATATTAATTTAGCTACATCAAGTTAATCCGATTAGCTGATCCAAATATTCATAATTAATCATAAAAAGTATTAATATTTCCTCTTTGAGCTAATAGTTCAATGAATAACACATAATGACCCACAGGTTTTTTTCTTTCTATCAAGTATTTACCATAATGTCACTATTTTGGTCTTTGCCAATTAAAATGAACCATATTTTCATAGAGGATCAGATTAAACCCTTAAACAGGAAAGATCAGATTGTTCACTTAAACAGGGTCAAACAAAATGCAAACCCGGATTTCTCTATGACAATATTCATTACCATGAGCAGAAGAACAGGCTGATGAAGCTTCTCTCCTCCTCCTCCTCCCTCCAAACTAATGACGTCATCAAAAGGAGTTGAATGACGTAGTTAGCAGTTTTCTACAGCATCTAAATTAATACATTTATTTTCACTAACAAAATATTCATAATTATATGTATCATCAAGTGTGCTAAACGCACGACATGTGTTAAATTATTACGCATCCTGTTTTTAAGGTAGCGTCGTCTCTGTCGTCCTGATCATCGATCCATATTGATCTACAATATCGCACACCGCAGGCTTGGAAAACTCCTGTCCTGGAAAACTTTTTTCTTTTTTCTACAGTGGATCCATGAGGGAAACATCCTTCTACACGTCACTGTCGGTGCGACGAGATCTGTATGGGATTTACATTGTTTATTAAATCGCCTCGTAAAAACCGGTACAGAAAACACACACTCATATGCATGTTCACACAGCAAAGATTATTACACAAAAACACATCTAACAGAATTAAACTGAATATGAAGCGTTATTAGTCATCTGATGACGTCTGTTTTATTGGGATCGCGTTATTTATAGAAAGTGAAAGTAAGGAGGAAAATCGGGAGCACGCTTCATATATTCTGATTTTCGTCTATTTTATGGTTTATTTCGACTCTATGATTGTGTTGAACAGCTCATATTCATCTAAACCAACCAGATTACTGTGATTTAACGGAAGAGTCTCTGTCTCCGGTGAGTTTCTGTCTCCTCGCTGAACACGACAGTCTGATCATATCTCTCTCATATTATCCGCGTGTTTGAGGGAGAAATCCCGCAGAGTTTGTTTTATTTGAGTCTGTCTGTATTTTCACAGGAATGATGTCGATTATTATCATCGCTTTAGTGGTGAATCTCCTCATAGAGACTTCTGGTAAGATCAAAACAAACAGGTTTGGATTTCATTCAGATGGCTTATATTCCACACAGGCCTGCTATTGTAACGTGGTGTTCGGTTTCGTTTTCTCTCGGTTTGCCCTTTTTTTCTAAAAAAATATTGAGTGTCCATTGGAATATCCAGTGGCAGACGGTGAATAATGTTCTTGGTAGGGCTGTGGCATTCCAGAATTACAGCCATGAAACAATTCCAGCAAGCGTGGCACCTTGACCTTGACATACCTGGTTATTCATAAAATCAACTATGATGAGTTAATAGTTTAGATAAAATTTTGGAATAAGGCCGATTTAAACAAATGAGACAGAGGACAACCATGTAGGCTACAAGAAAAGTAACACTTTACAATAAGGTTTCATTAGTTAACATTAGTAAACTACTTTAGTTAACATGAACTAAGAATGAACAATACTTATACAGCATTTATTAATTTTAATTAATGTTAATTTCAACATTTACTAAAACATTATTAAAATCAAAGGTTGTATTTGTTAACATTAGTTAATGCACTGTGAACTAACATGAACAAACAATGAACAGCTGTATTTTTATTAACTAACATTAACGAATATGAATAAATACTGTAACAAATGTATTGCTCATTGTCAGTTCATGTTAGTTAATACATTATCAAATGTTAACAAATGAAATCTTATTCAGCAGTGACGGCTTGTGTTGGTCTTCCCTTGATCACTAGTCCGGGTTTTGCTGAAGACTACAGTTTGTCTGGTCAGAACAATGATTATTAAATGTGCAGAGGCTATGTGTGGTTCTGTGAATACAAAATACAAATATAAATATGGATATAAACATGTAAAAACACAACACAATATTAATAAAGCTTATTTGGTAAAACACTGATCAATAAAAGGTAAAATTTTGGGTGGGTGTTCAATTTAATGTGACAAATGGTGCGTTCAAGTCATGTCGTAAAGATCGTATTTGCGAGTTGAACACACATGAACGCCACCACAATGCCGTAAATACGAGTGGAAAGCTCTGGATTTTATAAAGCCCAGATCTACGAGTTACCACAATACTTAAAGGTATTTAGCAGTGATATTGTCAGGCTTTTTTATTTACAGCAAAGTAAGCTGATTGCCTGCACAAAATATGATAGCGTTATATTATAATAATATAATATGTAACAATAAAGTTTACATTGTCTTCATAAGTGAATTAAAAACATAAAAAAGCAAAACACACCTGATGCACATTGTAATTAATTAAGAGGACGTAACCAGCCATCTTACTCCGACGAAGTGACTTGAACGCACTGACGTAAACACGACTTCCCACCTCATAAATACGAACTTCCCAGGAGGACTTGAACGCACACGTGTGCGCTAATGCTGTGCACATGAGCATGGCTTCTGCATCAAACTAAGATGTAAACAACTTTGAGCGCATACATGATACCTGAGATGCAACACCGCATCAGTGCTTACAAGGAGTAAATTAGTGCTGTCAATCGATTCATTTTTTTAATCGGATTAATCGCACACTTATCGTGAAATTAAGCATATTTATCTTGTTTAACACATTAATTTTGTCATCATTTGCTGTATCCAGCAAAGTAAACAATCAGATTTGAATGATGATTCTCAAAAAACTGTATTTTCTGCAAGTTTCAAGGACCTTTGGAGACTTCAAAAGGACATAAAATATCCATATGATAAAAGGAGTACATTTAATTATTTTATATAATAAATGTATGCACATCAAAGAACCCGTGAAAAAAACATTAAACTTGACAGAATTCACGGTTTAGTATGTGTACAGAGCAACAACACAGAGCTTGTTGTCATTTTTGACGAGTTAAGCTGCGATACCGAACAGGACCACAAGGAAACGCCTTATAAACCGCCTTGACTCGAGTGCATAAACCTACGATTCCTAAACACAGCAACGTACACATGACAAATCAAACATTATCCTGAGTGTGTGTGGAAACAACTGTGTCTGTGCATAAATGCAGCGTTCGATCAGTGGTCGAGAGTAGGGCTGGGCGATATGGAGCAAAAAATATATTTCGATATCTTTACAGGAAAAATAACCCCCCAAAAAGTACTGCAAAAACAAATACTGTATGCCGAATACCACAGTCTTTTTTATTGAAGTGCAAAGAGGTAGGAACAAAGTGCTTCTGCGACATTTTTAAATAATATTTACTTTTTATTATTTTTTTATAATTAAAAATAACATCATAAAGTATGATTTTTTTTACTTTGAGCAATTCTGGAGCTATAATTGACTCTTCTTAGGAGCATATAAAACAAAACAGCTCCTTGGAAAAAATGAAATTTAATATTGTAGTAGTTATAAACAAAGGTTTATTTTAGTTCAGATTAACATTTGAGGCAATTGTATTCATAATGTCCAAATAAAACCGACGTAATGTTACTTGAAGGCATTATAGCCTACTATTCCTGCCAAACTTCCATGGTTGCAGTGTTACTAACTTACTACAGTTGTTACGTGCCACATGCACGAACATCGAGAGCGGCACCCGTTAAAATGGATGACGCCCGGAGTTCAATCTCCTGCTCCCATAAACACAACGGCACACAGCCAAGATATCAAGAAAAGTGATTTATTTGTTTACAAAAGGGTCTTTGCTGTTCTTTAAAAAAGGTATGTCACTGAGAGGTTATCAGTCGGCCAAAAAACAAACAAAAAGGGAGTCTCTAACTAAGTTTTAAACCCTCTTACCTGGAATAAAAACTATAAGTAAAATACATTGTTCTTACCTCCCTTACTGACCAATAAACAGGAGAAAATAATGTTAAAGAAAAAGGGCCTCTTGTCTCGCTCAGGAATTTGTTTTACAAAGATAAGAGGAGTAAGCTAAATACAATTACCGGCCTATACCGCTACAACAGTTAAAGCTCCTCTATAGGAAAGTTCACATGAGCTGGGGCGCAGCGCAGCTCTCACTGATGAACAGACAGCACGAATCTCACTCTAGATTTACAACTCGTTTTGGGCAGCAGTCGTACACACACGCTCTACCATGGAAGCAGGAGGGTGAACTCGACGAAGAGACGGTTCACTCTGCTTTTATACACACGCTGACACGCTGAGTGGCTTCAGCCGCACACACTTAGCAGCTGCACCTGTTGCACTCAAATGAGCGGGGAGAGAGAGAAGAACACAACAAGAAACATGCATACACTCACATGTGATACAACAATCATTAAACAACATTTACGTTCTGACACGTAACACTCCTCCCCTCCCCAAAAGATTAATGGCACAGCACATTGATCTCTTAGCCTATTCGATATGTTCAGCACCGGGCGCTCTGGATAGCGCATCGGCGATCAGGTTCTCACTACCGCGTTTATGGACGATCTCCAAATTAAATTCCTGTATTGCGAGGGACCAACGCATTAAGCGCTGGTTAGCATTGTACATGCGGTTGAGAAAAACTAACGGATTATGGTCCGTATAAACTTTAATAGGGAACGTTGAGCCACCCAGATAAACCTCGAAATGTTTCAATGCCATCAATAACGCCAGAGCTTCCTTTTCAATAGTGCTATATTTGTACTGACAGTGATTAAACTTTTTCGAGAAATAACACACCGGTCTTTTGATGTTCACATCAGATGTCTGCAAAAGGACAGCTCCCGCACCTACCATACTCGCGTCAACCTCAAGTTGAAAAGGGCGATTAAAGTCAGGGGCGGTCAGGACTGGAGCATTACATAACAGATCTTTCGTTCCCGAAAAAGCGCGTTCACAAGTAGAGGTCCAGTTAAAACTTTGTGACGGTCGGAGAAGGTCTGTTAGGGGTGCAACAAGAGTGGGAAAATTTCGACAAAACCCCCGGTAATACCCAGCCATTCCGATGAACCGGCGTAATTCACGTTTGTTTGTGGGTGTAGGAAACTCAGCTATCGCTACAACTTTGGCATCTATAGGGCAGACTTGACCTTGACCTACACGTTTCCCCAGATAGGTGACATAGGCTTTGGCAAACTTGCATTTTGTCAGGTTCACGAACTTTGCAGGTCCGACTCTATCGATGCAATCATCGATTCTTGGTAACGGAAAACAGTCAGGTTTTGTAATGGAGTTAACTTTTCGAAAGTCAGTACAAAATCTAAATGAAGAATCGGCTTTAGGCACCAACAGGCAGGGAGAACTCCACTCACTCTGACTAGGTTCTGCTAAACCGTTACGTAACATGTACTCGACCTCAGTTTTCATGATACCACGTTTAAGAGGGTTCACCCTGTACGGGTGTTGTTTAACCGGAGCCGCATCTCCAACGTCGATGTCATGGAACAACACATTAGTGCGAGATGGAACATCAGAGAAAATACTGGGAAAGTTGTTAATCAATTTTATAATACTTCCTCTCTGATAATCTGACAAGTGACCAAGAAAGGTTTGCAAATTGTTGAGCACATTAGAGTTTTGCAAGCTTTCTCCCAGTGCTGGAATAATTCCTACAACCTCATCTTCATTGTTCAAGAGAACAGGAGCCACCAACGACACGCTCCTAACGGACTCTTCAGGCTGATCTCTCGCATAATAAGGTTTTAGCATATTAATGTGACACATTCGAGTTTTCCTCCTACGGTTTGGCGTTCTCAGTACATAATTCGTTTCATTCACCTTTTTCTCAATAATGTAAGGACCAGTAAAACGTGACTGTAAAGACGATCCAGGAACTGGCAATAATGCCAACACAGGCTCTCCAGGAGCAAAGGAACGAACAACGCTCTTGCGATCGTAGTTTTTTTTCATAACGGTTTGAGAATCTGCTAGATTTGACCTGGCAAGCTCACAAGCTCGGTTCAAACGCTTACGGAGCGTGTCTACATATTCAGTCACTGGTACCAGCGCAACCTCTCTCTCCAGCAACTGCTCACTCAGAAGCTTAAGGGGACCACGAACTGAATGTCCGAACACTAACTGCGCTGGGCTGAAACCTAGGGAGTCTTGCACAGTTTCTCGTACGGCAAAAAGCAATAAGGGTAAACTGTCAGCCCAGTCTTTTTCCGCGTCTACGCAGTGGATACGCAACATGGTTTTGAGCGTTTGATGGAACCGCTCTAACGCTCCCTGGGACTCCGGATGAAATGCGCTGGACATTTGATGTGACACTGCAATTTTAGAAAGGAGCTGCTTAAACAACCTTGATGTGAAGTTAGTTCCACGATCTGTTTGGATTATGCGTGGCAAACCAAAAAGAGAGCAAAACTTAATTAATTCCTTTACAATTGTTTTAGCTTTTATGTTACGGAGGGGAACCGCCTCCGGAAATCGAGTGGCTGCACACATGAACGTGAGAATATACTGGTGACCACCTTTAGACTTTGGCAGGGGGCCAACACAATCCAGTATTAGTCGTTCGAACGGCTCCCCCACCACGGGGATCGGGTGTAAGGGCGCAGGGCGCACGACCTGATTAGGCTTCCCCGCAACCTGACACGCATTACAGGAACGGCAATACTTTGCGACACACGTTTTAACTCCGGGCCAATAAAAATATTTCGTAACACGTTTACAAGTTTTATTGACTCCAAAGTGGCCTGCCATAAGGTGATCGTGAGCCAGTTCAAGCACTACAGGGCGATAACACGTAGGTACTACGATTTGGTAAGCATGGTCTAAGTCAGCCTTGTCCCCAGATACTGGAACCCACTTGCGCATTAAGACATCTCTATCCCAATAATATCCTATCCTTACATGATCAAGTTCATCTTTACATTTTACTGCGGATTTAATGCAGCGCGACAAAGAAGAGTCTGCCTTTTGAGCGGTACTAAGTTGCGTCCGTCCAATAACAGTTTGCCCCCGAGTACGCACATCAGAGCTTATCTCCAACACATTATCACTCACTGACAGGGACAACTCCGTAGGTTTCGAGCTTAGTAGAAACGAGTCAGATAGGTCAACGGTGTCTGCAAATTTTCGTGATTGTGAACGCGTCACCGCACAGGCTGGAAATAGATGAGGAGAGACAGCCAGCGAGGCTGAATCTCTTGAGGGGCACTCGGACACTAACGGGAAAGGAAAAACATTTCCTCCCGCCAGATCATTTCCCAGGATGAAATTTACACCTTCAACTGGTAGTTTAGCACACACACCCACATTTACTAAACCGGTGACCAGCTCGGACTTCAGGAACAGAGAATGCACAGGGACTTTAATACACCCCAGTTCAATTCCATGAACTAATATATTTTTTTATTTATTTTATTTATACAGTTTAAAGTTACAGGGACAGTGCACATTAATAAACATTTATGTAAATGTGCCAGTTTAGCCAACTTGGCTAATTTTCAACTGTAGTCCCTGGGCAGGTGTGACGTCAGATAGACTACATAAAACAATCAACAATACATTAAATCACATTTCATAAAATACATAAAGTACAGTAACACAAGGACAACAAAACATAAAACAAGGCAAAATATACTTCAGATGATTTAAATAACTAAAAAGTATGGGCACACACTTGATTGTCTTTTAAACATGATTTTAAGTTAATTTTAAATGACCAATATGAATCACAGTCTCTGATAGACGTATATATTATATCCGTCCCCGTATACGTATGCTCGGACAATGGCAGTACATTCTCGCGAATAAATGAGTGGGCGGCGCCCGTGTCTCGCAAGATGGAAATTGGTAGTGACGTAGTGTTTGGAGAAAAAGAAACTGACCCGCTCATCAGAAATGGTTTAAACAATTCCGTTTCAGGTGGAAATGCATCAGCTACTCCTATCTGCGGTTCAAGAACTAAATGAGCAACGCTTTTCGTCTTAGCAGCCACACTCTTCTGTTTCCATGCCTTACAGTCTGCAATTAAATGACTGGGATCAAGACAGAAGAAACATACACGTTTAGATTCGTCCTTAAACGTACTTCTCCCGGGTGCGGAATCAGACACTAGGGAACGCACCCCCGCGACATTTCTCTCCATAGGCCTATAAGTTCTAGCGTTTTGACTCGGGCGGGGCGTGGAAAAAACAGTACGGTGTGTTAACACGTACTCATCAGCAAACACTGCAGCCTCGGACAAGCTAGAAACCTTCTGTTCATTCAGGTGTAACACTAAACTTTCAGGGAGACAGCCTTTGAAATCCTCCAGCAATATTAATTCCTGGAGGCCCTCAAACGTAATTTCAGACGCAGCACACCACTTCTCTAACATTGTTTTTTTATCATGAGCAAACTCTACAAAGGTTTGTCTGCCCGTTTTAGTATGATTTCTGAACTTCTGCCTGTATGCTTCGGGCACGAGCTCATATGCTCTAAGAACAGCAGTTTTTACTTTATCATAATCGAGAGAGTCTTCAATGGGCAAGGCAGAGCAAACCTCTTGTGCTTTGCCCACGAAGCTGCTTTGCAACATCACTGCCCACATATCCCTAGGCCAACTCAGCTTCCCAGCTACCCTCTCAAAAGCTGTAAAATAGGCATCTACTTCCGACTCTCTAAATTGAGGAACAAGCTTCATGTAACGGGTTGGATCAAACTGACCTATCCCGTGCGGTTCACCAACAGGAGGCTGTGCCCGTTCGGCCTGCTTATTCAAACGGATTAACTCAAGTTCACGTATACACAGCACACGCGACTCGTTTTCTTCACGCCTAATTTGTAATTCTAATTCTTTTAACCTCACTGCGACTGCAGGATCAAACTCATGTGCAGGAGGTTCAACAGACTTCCCGCCTACGATACCAAGAGATATCATCTCGGACAAGATTACATTCTTGATATCAGCCTTTAATGCCGAAGACGAAACGGATATTTTAAAACTCTCTGCAATTTGCAGCAATTCCTTCTTATTAAAGTCATCCAACTGCTCTACAGACGGGGAGACTTAATAAAGGCTTCGACCTCACCTTCCATATTTCCTCCCACAACAAAAAAAGTTTGATATCCGACTAGTTAAGAGAAAAAAAAAATAGTGTTTTACTCACCGACTCTGGCGTTTCCACCTTGTTTCGCGATCGAAGAATTATGATTTTTTTATAGACGAGCCCCCATTATGTTACGTGCCACATGCACGAACATCGAGAGCAGCACCCGTTAAAATGGATGACGCCCGGAGTTCAATCTCCTGCTCCCATAAACACAACGGCACACAGCCAAGATATCAAGAAAAGTGATTTATTTGTTTACAAAAGGGTCTTTGCTGTTCTTTAAAAAAGGTATGTCACTGAGAGGTTATCAGTCGGCCAAAAAACAAACAAAAAGGGAGTCTCTAACTAAGTTTTAAACCCTCTTACCTGGAATAAAAACTATAAGTAAAATACATTGTTCTTACCTCCCTTACTGACCAATAAACAGGAGAAAATAATGTTAAAGAAAAAGGGCCTCTTGTCTCGCTCAGGAATTTGTTTTACAAAGATAAGAGGAGTAAGCTAAATACAATTACCGGCCTATACCGCTACAACAGTTAAAGCTCCTCTATAGGAAAGTTCACATGAGCTGGGGCGCAGCGCAGCTCTCACTGATGAACAGACAGCACGAATCTCACTCTAGATTTACAACTCGTTTTGGGCAGCAGTCGTACACACACGCTCTACCATGGAAGCAGGAGGGTGAACTCGACGAAGAGACGGTTCACTCTGCTTTTATACACACGCTGACACGCTGAGTGGCTTCAGCCGCACACACTTAGCAGCTGCACCTGTTGCACTCAAATGAGCGGGGAGAGAGAGAAGAACACAACAAGAAACATGCATACACTCACATGTGATACAACAATCATTAAACAACATTTACGTTCTGACACGTAACAACAGTAAATCCGTGGTGAATGTTGCTGATCTGTGGACACTGGATAGTTCATTCATGGCACAATGTTTCTCCTGGTTTCCACGTCAGCGCTGTTTGATCCGTTAATAACGGAGAAATGTGAATGTTTCTCACTAGATCTCGCAGCGATGTTAATACTTCTGTGGCGAATTCAAATGCTTTCTTTACTGGATCTCTTATTAGCGCTGTGTAGTAACAGTGTCGCATGATCACGATTGGCTCGCGCTGCTTTGGTCCAAACTGATAAACGGTCCTTCAACCACACAATAACGAGCAGTTTCGTTCCGCTTGCATTACGTTTGCCATTTGATGTTGGGCAATGTTGTGGTCGCGCCGGCGTCTCTATGAGCGCGCTTGCCACACGCAACGCGCCTACATTTGAAATAACAAAATTTTGGTCGGCAGGAAAAATGCGTACCGAAAACCGAACCGAAAGCCTCGTACTGAACGGTTCAATACGAATACATGTATCGTTACACCCCTGATCTCCATATAATGGAGCCAGTTGTCCTTTTTTTTTTTAGACGAGTTCTGTAGCCTTCGGGCTGGTTGCGGGCGCCGCCATGTTGAATGAGACAACACGCGAGGGGAGGGGGAACAAAAGCAAGGAGGCGGGGGCGAGCACACACAGCACAGAGAAGGCAAACAAGCAAAGTGGCGAAATCAGAATTAAATATAAACAATATATCGATATATACAATATGTCAAAATCCATATCGTGTTTAAAAAATATCTCGATATATTTTAAATATTGAGATATCGCCCACCCCTAGTCGAGAGCAAACATACACGGTTTGTTGTTTGTACGTCAATATAACGTGCTAAGTCAGTGATAGTCAGAAATCGGAAGGTCTCCTTAATGATGTGCCCCATGCTCCATTCATTAGTGCCTTCGGTTTGATCTATCCTGGACAGAGATTTGAGGAAACACCAGACTACACATTAATCTACTTGGAAAAATGCAGAATACTTCAGAATAAATCAAGATGTAACATTTATTTGTCAGGTAAAATGTATCATGCTAATTACACTAGTGATTAAAAGCCAATTCAGAAATAATAAATACATGACATCAATTACTCAAAGATGACTCTAAAAGTAAGCAATGCATTCCTGACGGAGACACACAGCGGTGTGTGAGTGTGTTCCAAGTGTAAGACTTGAGGAAACACGGACACAGCACTGCATGGGGGATGTTCCTGGTTACAGGTTCCCAAAGACTGCTCCGTCACCTACCCTTAAATACCCAGACCAGAACAAAAGGGTTATAGCAATATTTTGTTGCTTTGGGTCAAGTCATGTACCCCAGGGGGTAACACTTGAGGAGAACAGGATTCTCCTAAGTTCTCAATCTTTCTCATTAAACCAATGACTGCAATGAAATTAAGACCATTTTACCAATCGCACTGAGACACTTAAAATGATATCAAACATGAAAAGGAAAAACAATAGATTCACAAGATACATCATATGTGATATATAGACATTCTCAGTGATCTTTTGGTGACTTGAATCAGGGAGAGAGGAAGGGAGGAGGGAGAGGGGGATGCAGAGATAAGGAAGGAGAAGAGTTTGGACAGGACAATGTCCTGTGCTCTTTCTTTGTGATCTTCTGTCTAAGGTGCGTTTTATTGCTTTATTGCTTTATTGCAGGGTGAATTTTATCTCAGCTTTTGTTTTAGCAGGAAAATCCGTTCTTACACGCTTACTGCACAACTCCTGTGCGTAGCTCTTCAGAAACAATCACAGAATATGACAGAGCTTGTGTTTTAAAGCAAAGCACACACTTCAAGGCTCGAAATTGCGACCATTTTGGTCGCATATGCTCCTGAAATTTAATCTGTGCGACCTAAAAATATATTTGGGAGCATTTGTGCGAGTGCAAATAATGGTTGTGGTGCGACCTGTTTTCATTTCTCTAAAAAACGTTTGCAAATTAGCCTACTTCATAAATGTGTACCTTATGTGCGCTGATACGCGATGGCCGGACCGTCATTCTATCCAACGTTATATAACCAATCCCGGGGGTTTTTGCTGCATTGATTTTTTTTTGGCGGCCGCCAAAGCCTTATTTGATCGGTGCGTGAGTGACTGCTGCGCTTGACGAGAGAAAGCCCCGGCCGCGCGCGCACTCTCACGTCTTCAAACCTATGCTTCAAACAACACGAGCGCTGTCTTGCTCTCTCTCCCTCGCGCATATTAATCAAAATCATTTGACACGATAGAAAAAGGGCGGAAGACCGAAGTTTCACGTGGAGCATTCGGAGATTTTTTTTTCTCCTAGATTACCGTGGAGTGTGAATTGTGCTAAAAAATAAACTACCGGGATAATCATCACACAACGCTTGCCGTATGCTACACGTCCACTAATGACACGTCCGATTTGCGAACTAATGACTCATTTGAACCGATTCACTTTAATGAATGGTTAAAACAACTGATCTGTCCAACACACTCACGAGACGTCTGAATCGGTGTATAACAAATCGGTAACACTTTACAATAATGTTCCACTTATTAAATTCTAGTTAACACAGTTAACATGTACTATTAATAAACTGCACTTTGTTAATTTGTTAACCATTGTTAATGTTAATTTCAACATTTGGGCTACTAATAGCCTACATTATTGATTTATTTTATTTTATTTGTTAACATAGTTAATGCACTGTGTGAAGTAACATTAATGAACAATAAACGGCTGTATTTTTATTAACTAAGATTAACAAAGATTAATACAGCATATTAATAGCAATAAAGTGGCAAGTGCCAATCAAAAAATGCAGGGACAGGTGTGTGGCAAACAAATCAGGTTCATCAGGTTAGATTATTAAGCCTTTTAATCGGCAGGATACATCAAATATAACCATACTGTCTATGAATATAACACCGCATACATCATCGCCAAAGAAGAGCTTGCCTTCACTAAATTTATGTCAAATGACAAATCATGTGCCAATATCATCGGGGTGAGATGATATAGAGCCAGAAGACCAAATTTCAAATCTTGGCCACAGGATGAAATAAAATCTGTTAATATATAATTTGTAGTTGTGGTGCTCCTTAATTTTTGGTGGGTGCTCCTAAATTTTTGCTGGTGCTCCTAACTTTTTGAAGTTGGGAGCACCAGTGCTACCAAGTAAAAAAGTTAATTTCGAGCCCTGCACTGGAATAAATAATTCACTGAAATCACAATGTGAGTCTCTATTCTCTCTGATATCGCTGATGTAATCAGTCTGGCCTTCTTTACATTATTGCTGTTTTGGACTGATTGTTTGAATGAATTCGATTACTGGATCACTAAAAGGTTTCCCAGAGTTTAACGGCTTAAAATGGTCTGATCACAAACAGAGAAGCAGAATCGGGTTAAAGGGTTAGAATGGAAATTTCCTTGTAGATGCTCCTTGTGAGAAACCCCCAACTTCTAAGATCATCTAACTGCATGACGTATATTACATTAATGACGCAGCTACATGTACTTTTGTAATTTATTTGTGTGAATAGCTTAACGTGTTAAGGATTTTAAAATGAATCGCATGCAAGCCCAAGCAGCAGGAACACCTCTCCTCTCTACAGTCGACGGGGCAGACCGTCGAGGTCTCCCCATCGTAATCTCGGTTCCCTGAGAGGAGGGAACAAAACATTGCGCACGCTGCTGTGTTATAATGCTCAGAGTCTTGTGCAAGCACACCTGTTCGTTCAGTCGGAGATTCTGACTCCATGACGGTGAGCTCCGAGCTATATAATGGAAGGCTCCGCCCCTAGCTCATGCGTCCGCGCGTCATTGGCCGTTTTATTCAATCATGCTTCGGTATTTGTGAAAGGAAGGGATAACCCCCATAGCGTGGTAACGTAATGTCTCGTTCCCTCCTCTCAGGGAACCGAGGTTACGTGAGTAACCGGAGACGTTTTTTGGCAAGGATTTACTTTCTCTGAGGTAGGACAGTTCCTCTGGAAATGAGTCGGTTTGGCTTTGACGAAGGACAGCAAGTTCTGTCTCTTTGTAGTCATCTGATGTCGGGATATCAGTGGCCGCCCTGTTGGCATGCTGGATGTAAGCCTTCAGTAACCCTGAAAGTGTATGTTACTTCTGTGGATCGGGAGGAGGTGGAGAAGAGATTGATAGACCACAGACCACAGGCTTTCTCAGTTCATTGTCTTGATCAATGGTCATTAACGGTGGCGTCTCTGACCCATGGTCAGTTATTTGTCTGAGAAATTTAGGCCCTTTATTCCATCTGCTTTCCTGGCCTGTTACCTCACCTGGTGGAACATCCCACAAATGTCACTAATAATGGTAATAGAATCGTCTTGAAAACAGAAGAATTGACAGAAGAGAAGGACTGACTGGTGGACCTGACAGTAAGTACTCGTTCAGGTTGTGGCCTTGGTAAGCAAACAAACAGTTGAAGACAACCCTTTTCTTTCTACTATGCTCTACCAGATGATGTTGAATTTACCAGCTCTCTCTGGAATGGTCCACCTGTCCAGAAGTGAGTTTGGTGATGTAGCCAGCTTGCTGTAACCTGACTATCTAGGATTCTTGTTCAGCTGATTCTCTATTCCCCTTAATTGTGGCAGGACAGCTTCTTTGTGTGCATGTAGACATAGCATACCTTTAGTGCATAGAAGAGTGGTAGCATAGTGCTGGATTCTGTTAATATCCACCCTCACGGATTTGTCGTGGAGTAGTTGGATAGACTCTTGGTCTTGTCTTAACCTTGTCAGTACCTTCTCGTCCTGATATGCAAGAGTGTCCATTTTCCACAGTTTCTCCACATTCACATAAAGGTCATTACTGGGCCATAAGCTGTGAAGAGACATTGCTGTGGGGAAAGTCTGCTGGTTAGTTCATGTGCTGGTCCCTGTAGTATCCATCCTAGACATGTTCTCACAGCAGCAGGGCCACCAGGTGGACCCAGTCTGACTGGTTCTATGGTTGTGATGAGGTGAGGGCAGTCAGAGCCAATGAGAACTACTGGTTTCACTTTGTGAAGATGCTGTAATAGCAGGTCTGTCTGGTGCTTGTACTTCTTCTGGAGTATCTTGACGGGATGTGTGTGCTCTGCTAAACCCAGGCTTTTGGCTGTGAATGCACTCTGTATCCTGAAAGCCTTATGAGGGTGAGCCACTGAAAATGCAGTGAAGGTTACAGCCGCCTGTGAATGGTCTGTGTATCTTGCCTGACTGTACAAACAACCCAGTCCTCTGGCTGGAACTGATTCTTCAATGGCTCTACTTTGTTCATTTATGTCATGTAGTGCTTGCAGATTCTACATGTTACAATATGGACAGAGGGCTTTCAGTGTGCAATTGACCGCATGATGACCACGCCCACAGTGCCAGCATCTATTTTAGTCTTTAATCCAAGTCACATTCTGCTCCTTGTTGAGTAACTGGAAGTTCTCACATCCGTTCAGGAAGTGTCTGTTATTATTGCAGTATGGACAGTAAGCATTCATCCCCTTCTCTCTTAGCAACAGCTGATACTCAACAGCTGGTGAGAATGGTGTAAGGACCACCCATTGACCCAACGACGGAATCCAACGGCTTGGCGAAGGTATAATGCGTGTATGTCTTTTCAGCGCTCCAGTGAAGTTCACTTAATTTATTGGAATTTAGTTTTAGTATTACTTTAGCTCTATGCGTAATCTGACTCCAATTTCAAATGATAATCAAATTTAGATTGTGTTTCTGATTAGAAAATAATCATAAATATTAATTATGAATTCATTTAGATCTTTGATTATTCTGAGCTAGGGTTGGGCGATATGCTCCATTTTCATATCGTCCTATCGTCAGCCTGTGAGATCGGCGATACACGATATTATCGTGAGGGGGCGGGGCTTACTTATTTGATTATTAACTTGCTTATTTACTCATCAATTTGCTTGTTTTATTACTTCGTTTTAAATGAGAATCTTTTTCTATTTTGCTAGCAAAGGTGGAGTGTTTATTAATAGGCTAAATCAGGTTATTTCCTGGTATAGTGAGGTAAAAAAAGATCATTCTTGTATCTGACTCGGAGTATTTCAACATATCAGCGGGAAATTTACGGACACACATTATCCTCTCATGCCGTTACAGATCTGCAGCATTTTGACTGTATTTCTGCACGAGATGTGAACACGTTTTAATTTCTTGGGTCAAGAAAGAGTCGGAGTCTGCGATATAGCCTATGTCCTCCTACCAGTGCTCTCTCTGTCTGGATGCACTTCACTTATGCGCACCGCACCGCACTTCAATAACGCAGGTTAATGTGTTATAAATGCCGGGAGAAATTGTCAGTTTATTCAGCATAATCGAGTTAATAACGTGCATGTAAACGCGCTCATTCCCTGAAAACGAAAGCAGAAACGGACTGAGCTTTCGCTGCATTAACAGCGCGTTCTCTCAGAGACGACGGTGGATAACGGTAGGCTACAGCAACTATCTTAATTTACTGGCTTAATATTTCTCTTGTGGACTTACATTATTGACAGCGAAAAAATTAGAAGAATATTTCTTGTTAAACAAGTATGAAGTTGCTTGTGATTTTCACAGATGCTTCGTGAACTAAAGACTTTTATTAGGCCTAGGCGGACTATATTATTTTATTGATAGAATTATTATAATTAATATTTTGTAATTGTATTGTTTTTAGTGTTATTAGTGTCATTAAATATTTTGTTAATGTGCTATGGAAACAAAATACTGACGAACAACGATGCCGCGTCTTCATCTTGGCTCTGTATAAGAATGATGCGTCTGTTAAAACAAGCACTCTTGACAATTTGTGAATGGATCACCTTGCAATTAAATTTCGTTGTGGGATGTAGGTTTTTTTTTTTGTCTGTTTTAAAAACATTTTCTTTGAGGAGTCCTCATACGCGCGTGATGTGCAAGTGTGGGTTATGTGGTGATGTCGCCAGTGTGGTTATGTGGTGATGTCGTTATGAATTTAGGCAAGGCAAATATAATTGTAGTTCCTAATTAATTGAATAACTATACTAGCTTCATAATAATAATGATTTAATACATTAATGGGAAAACGAGCCAATTATCGTATTGATATCGTCAAAGGCATCTGCCATCGGCGATATCTCTGTCTATCGTCGATACACGATACTATCGTCTATCGGCACAACCCTATTCTGAGCATCTCATAATTTCAAATATTCGTTCATTACGGACCTAGTGTCGCTTTGAGACGTCACGAGGCTCACGATTACAAACTAGCCAGTCCTGAAATAGTCAGAGGGTGCAGTGCAAGTATTTTACCCTATGCAGCCGCTCACTGCAGACCCATAGGTGTAATTTTTTATAATATTTGCAGCGTACAACATGCTAAGTCAGGGAATAGTCAGAAATCAGAAGGTCTTCCTAAGATGTGCCCCATGCTCCATTCATAGTGCCTCCAGTTTGATCTATCCTGGACAAAGATTTGCGGAAACACCAGACTACACTTTTAATCTACTAAAATGAATGATTTCTGAAACTTCAGAATAAATCAAGATGTAACATTTATTTGTCAGGTAAAAATGTATCATGCCAATTACAGAAGTAAATGATTAAAAGCCAATTCAGAAAAATACATGACATAATTTACTCAAAGATGATTCTAAAAGTAAGTAATGCTTTCCTGACAGAGACACACAGTGGTGTGTGAGTGCTTTCCAACAGGAAAACACTGAAACATCACTGTATGGGGGATGCCTGGTGAATAGTCCCAAAGTCTGCTCTGTCACCTCGCCTTAAGTACCAGACCAGTACAAAAGGGGTTATACAAATGTTGTTTAGGGTTGTTTGGGCCAATCCATGTACCCCAGGGGGGTAGCACCTGGTTTCTTGAGATATCTTAAAGAGATATCAGCCAGAGAGGAGATACATGATTCTCCTAAGTTCTCAATCTTTCTCATTAAACCAATGACTGTAATGAAATTAAGACCATTTTACGAATCGCACTGAGACACTCAAAATGATCATATTCACAAGATACACCATATGGGATATATATAGACATTCTTAGTGAACTTTCAGTAACTTGAGGAGGGAGAAGAGGAGGGAGAGGGTGATGCAGAGATAAGGAAGAAGGACAGTTTGGACAGGCGATGTCCTGTGCTCTGTCTTTGCTATCTGCTGTCCAGGGTGCATTTTATGGCTTTATTGCAGGGTGCGTTTTGTCTTAGCAGGAAAATCAGTCCTTACAGCCTTACAATGGCAGTGGGTTTGCGGGGTTGTATAGAGTCTCTCCTTATCCCCCTTTCTGCACTGTCGAAACTTTATACTGACTGGTAAAGTCAGTGTGGTCCTCCTGAACTTGAAGCTTGTGCTCGATCCAGTGTGCAAAGTCCAAAAATGTGGGAATAGTGACATGAATAGGATGTGTGTACCTCTTGAAACTGGACCTGAGGTCATGTGGCAGTTTGCTCTCAGTCTGGACACGTGACCCACACTCCAGCTCAACATTGCCTTTCTAGCCCAGCTGTTCCAACATTCCAGGGAATGCTCAACATCTATTATGTTGAATGTTAAAATCTTAACATGTTAAACACTTTCACATCTTCGCTCCGAATGTTCGGTCCATACATCAGTTCTGCAATGCGTTGTAAGGCTAACTGATGGGCTTGGCCATACATTTTATTGAGGGCTATCATGGTGTTTGGTCCTCTGGGGAATATGCATGATTATATGAGTTGTGTAGTGAGTGCTGTCGAACTGCAGGTCTCCACTCACCATCTGCCCCTCTGAGGCCAGCCAGCCGTCCACATTGCCCAGAACTGACTTCATGCTTGAGCCCACCGCAGACACTGAGCCCCAGCCCGCCACAGAGAAAGAGCTAGAGCCAGCGCCTGAGCCACACGGAGCCACGGAGCCCGAACCCAAAGACAGTCTGACCAGTTGCGCAAGTCGGCTATATCGTCCGTACCTATGGGGTTGCTTGTGGAGTTTGAGGGCACTGAGAGAAACCCTGCCCACACCTCCGCTGCTGTGGATTAGTTGTGCCTGGCCTCTGGAAATTATTTAGAGAAATTGGAGGAGTTCATTTTCACTGATTGTCCCATCCCTGTTGGTCCCAGCTCAAAGTGTCCTGTGTCTCCAGAATTCTCACCTAGCTCCTCTCTTTCCTGCCTCCTCTTCCTATAACAGCCAGTTCCACAGCCCCACCACCGCTGGTTCCCTTTAGGCCAGGGGTGGGCAAACTACGGCCCGCGGGCCACATACGGCCCGTTAGGCTGTTTAGTCCGGCCCGTCGAGTATTTAAAAAATTGTCTTATAATCGTGTTCATTTTGCCTTTTTCTTGCAATACTTTGTGTTATATATATATATATATATATATATATATATATATACATATATATTGCGTTGCATATATTTGACAATCAGAATATCAGATATTTCATGCCATAGCTAACAAATGTAAAAAAGGAAAAATGACATAAAAGCAGATCATCATTCATTCAGCGCTGTTGTGGCTGCGGTGTGTCACGTAACAAGCAATGACGCGTCACCATGGAAACCAAACAGACAGCGACATAAGCGCATAGACTTGTTGCACGTTAATGTTTTTTCCTTTTTTGGAAACTTACGGAGAAAAACATGTTTGGTAACCGCTTGCACACCTGTTTAGTTTTTCCTTTGATTTGTCTGCTATTTAGTTTCTTTGCTCCTCTGGATTTGTGGATGTATCCTATCCTGACTGATTCCGTTATTTATCACCTGCTCTTTATCGTCCGGCTTTCGACTACGCTCCCCTGTCTGCTACAGAACCCGGTTTTGTTCATTAAATGTTCTGATCTGCCTTTGCTTTTTATGTTTTATTTTATTATACATAAAATAAATTTATACATTCGTTTTTTTCGTTTTTTTCCACAAATGTATGACTTTTGGAAGTGCAAATTGATGCCATATGCAGTTTTAATAAAGTTGAATTAACGTAACCTTCTGTCATTTTTACTTTTCTAAGTGTACACTTGCAGGTGTTTTGTTTCTAATTTACTGTTAGGCCCATTAAATAATAATAAGGATAAACAATATTTAAAAAGTATAGGCTATAATTATCTAACATCTGACTAATTAAAAATTAACCTCAAAACATAACATGCTAAATGGGGGATATCTAGCATAAATAATGTATTGTCAGAATGTCGTCTCTCAGTTGGTGAATTTCGCGCAGACGTTGCCACAACGTAAATGTGTTTGCTCAGCCCGATCTCATGAAAGTGCGAATACCACGTATTGTATTTGTAGTGCTTATGATACGCAATTTTCGCGTGCATATGTTACGCACTTTACGGCGTGTAATAGGCAAGCACTCCGCAGCCCTAATCCTAGGGGTTTACAGTGCGTAGCATATGCACGCAAAAAACATTTTTGGCATATAAATGGCACGAGAAATAAAATTCGTGGTACAGATACACACTTTCATGAGATCGTGTTTCATAATCTGCTACTGGGCCGGCCCTCTGTCAAATTTTAAAACCCAGTGTGGCCCTTGAGCCAAAAAGTTTGCCCACCCCTGCTTTAGGCCCTCGGCTGCTCCTCTGACAACTCTCCACTGTCTGGATTTACCCAGGGTCTTCTGATCTCCAGCTCAGCCCAGTAAAGAGGATCCTCTGGCTCCGCCTCCAGCCACTGATTCTGTCACTCCACCTCGGCCTGTCGACCTATCGGCTCTACCTTGGCTAATCCCTCCCTAGGCTCCACCAGAGACCATAATCCTTAAAGCTCCACCGGGCTCCCTCATCCCTCCCGCCTCGCCTTGGTCAGAAGTCACCCTACATGGAGGGTCTCCTGCTGCGCTTCATCTCTTCACCCCTTCGGCTCTGTTGGGCTCCACCTCGGTCCCCAGTCCATTGGCTTCTCCTCAGACTTCTGGCACCCTGGCTCCATCCTAGACACTATTCACTGCGGTTACACCTCGGACTCCAGGACCATTGGTGTCGCCCGGTCCCATCTGCTCTCCGTCTTTGCCTTGGTCCACACCTCTATCAGCTCCATCTCCATCCATTGTCTCCCTGGTGTCGACAACCAAGCCTTCACCATCCCTCCCTCAACTGTGCCGTAGGCCATTGTCCTGGCTGCACTCTGGGTCCCCGCCTGGGTAGTCCTGCTCCTAGCTCCTCCCTGGTTCCACCCACTATCATCGATGCACTGGTCTCTACTGGCACAAGCGCCTTTGGTTCATGCCTTTCGCCTGCCTTGTTGCCCCACCCTCTCTCCTCAGTTGGACTGTTACAGCATGAGGACACGCCTTCTCAGGGGATGCGCCTTCCCATAGGGCAGGGGTTTTCACAGTCTAAGACAGTGGGCCTCCCTTTTTACCCAACTTACCCAAGAACGTGTAAACAGATGGTCAAAAAAATCTGATAAAGATAACAAATCAGAATTGGGCATCAAGGACTGCAGTGTATTTTCAGTATAATAACAATTTAACTTTTTTTATTTATTAATTTAAACTAATTATTAGGCTATACATTTTACCACTCTCCGCGCCTCTCCTGGCATGCTCTAGCGCCCCCCTGAGGAGGCGCGCCCCACACTTTGAAATCCCCTGCCATAGGATACAGCGTACTGTATGTTCTGTTCTAGATTGTTTTCACTCTGTTTGCTCTATTTCCATTTTCCTTAGATCCATAGTTAGGCTCCTTGGCTGTTATTCAGTTCTATCACACCAGTTCTGTTTCACGCTCCCGATCTATTTATGATAGTGTTGCATTACAAATGTATTAAATGTTTAATTTAGGTTCCAATACAATATTATATAAACTGAGAAAGTTTAGTATACTGAATTTAGCATTTGAGGTATAAATGATGATTCTTTCATGGCTCTTGGAGCCCGAGCCCCAGCCCCAGTCGTTGAATAGTTAGGCTGATTGGATTAGCATCTATGCATTTGAATAGTTATGCTGATTGGATTAGGATTGGTAACACGCTAGAGTCTAGGGCGGGTTCCCTAAACCTGTATACTTAATTTACATGCTTTGTTCCACCTTGATGTAAATCCCTCCCCTCTAAATGTATATAAACTACAATATACACTGCTTTAGTCAGACTTGATGACTGCAGCTACCGACAGCTTGTGTTCTCAATAAAGAATCCTGCTGAAGAAAGAATCAAGTCTCCTGGTCTTCGCTTCTGAGTTTCCAACAATAGATACATTTCTGAGTTTTCCTTAGTTCTCCTTAGTTCTTAGTCCGTTATCGTCTGTTTACATGGTTGTGTTTGTATTATTATTATTGTTGTTATCTCCTGCGATCCCCTGACTGTTTCTGTGGTGGATTTATTAAAGACTTGTTTTTACTCCTGTGTCGAGCGCTTCAATATGGCTACCAGCCGTGACAGCTATAGATCAACAAATTTTCATATTTATTGAGTAAATCATATATATCAACACTTTCCATTGGATATTATAGCATTGGGTTAGAATTACACATTGTAGGTTATTTAGGATAATGTGACACTAAACTAAAACCCAAATACTATAACTATTGACAACAAGGTCATAACAAAAAGATTACTTCCATGATTTAAAAAAACAACAAAAAAAAAAAAAACACCTAAAAACTATCTCTTAACCAAATAAAAATTATATGAGAAAAGAATAAGCAAATATGTTTGGCGCACAATAAACAATAAAAAACGTTTAAAATCAGTGTAAAATCAAATGAAGAAATACAAATGCTCATTATATAAGATATACAAACAAATACAGTTTATACTTAGAATATTTGCACTAATGCATATGCATTATTGACTAAGGCATGGTATATTTCATTGGGTGTGTCTTTCTGTCTCTCTCAGTGTCGTTCACTGTTGTGGTTCCTCGTGATCAGACAGTGGCTCATGTCGGGTCCACAGTCACTCTGCCCTGCTGGATCTCTCCTCCTGAGAACGCTGAAACTCTGGAGATCCGCTGGTACCGTCATGAGTTCAGCAACCCTGTTCTCCTCTATCAGCATGGGAAGATCCAGGACGTCCAGGAGGAATCGTTCAGGAACAGAAGCTCACTGACTCTGCGCTCAGATCTGTCTGGTGGACTGAAGGATGGAGACGTCTCTCTACGCCTGGAGAAACTCAGGATTCAGGATGAAGGTTCATTACACTGTTATGTCACTGGAGAAAAAGAATATGACAGTGGAGAGGTGTTTCTCAAAGTCACTGGTGAGTCAAAAACTATATTATACAATGTATTATGTTTATGTGGATCTACAACTAATTAAATGAATAATTCACCTATTATGTTGCATGAGTAGGCTTTTCTCCAGATTTCAACTACTATAATTCTGAAACTAATGGAATATCAAACACAGTTTTTTTTTTTTTTTTTTTGCAGCATAATGCTGCCATCATTTTCCAAAGAAACTGTCAACCCAGCAATCAGGGAATGTTCTCATTATTACAATGTTTTCTCAAAATAATGAACAAATATTATTTAAATATTCTTCTAGTAATATTTGTTAAACTTTATCTGGTCTAACAATGTTAATGTAAGGTTAGCACAAAAACTTTATTTATAAATTGTTTGTAGAAGGTTTAATAAATGTCCTGATAATGTTGGGAGAAAACGTTCTTAGAACAATAATTTTTGAACATCCTTTAAACATTTAGAATGACAACTAGGGGTGCAACGGATAAAAAAACTCACGGTTCGGATCGTTTCTCGGATCAGAGTCACGGATCGGATCATTTTTCGGATCAGCAAAAAAAAAATTTTTTTTTGTTTATTAACACTTTTAAATTATTAAAATAAAATATATAAAATCAACTTAAAGTGCACAAGGCATAATATCTTCTTTTTAACATAATTAATGAAAAACAACTTAAAGTGCAACATTCCTTTAAACATGGACCAATGCTTGATGTGTTTCCACTGTCATATAGGGCTGTTAAACATGCTCAAAAATATTCCTTCTAAAAACTATTCGAACTATTCGAACATCTGGTTGCGCATTTTGTCAATGACGCGCATTATGTCAATAACAGGACAGATTAATACAAAGAGACATAACTACTTGTATAGATAGTTTATTTAAGTTTAAACATATTTGACAACATATTACCTACACAAAAACAAGTAAATCAACTAATGGCCAAGACCCGCAGACCTCTTTCTCTCTCTTGCCCTCACCCATGCTGCGTTCACACCAAACGCGAATAGAGCCTCTGACGCGAGTGATTTCAATGTTAAGTCAATGTAAAGACGCGTTTACGCGCGTCTGGAGATCTTGCAGCACGAATGAGGCGTCACGCTCTACACTTACCTACACTTTAGTAATGTTTCTGTTTAACGTTAAATAAAATGACCTGTCCCTGATCCCTCAGGCAGCGCGCCCACTCACAAAGCAGACAGCCTCTGCTACCGCGGGCGCGTTTTTCCACATTCTAATATTAATTTTCACCTTCGATATTCTGTTTTTTAAAACTATTCGAATATATATTCGAATTTAGAATATTCGTTGACAGCCCTACTGTCATATGGCTTTCTTGTGCCACAGTGCCTACACACCGTCACGGTTTTATCCACTAACCTCTTTCCTTCATCATTATATTTGACAGGGAAGCCAAAATGCTCCCATACAGGGGAATTAAATGCCGCGGGGCGTTCAAGCTCCTCCGTTCCTCGGCTCGCCATGACCACGCTGTGTGTGGACTGAACATGCGCACAACTTTCTTTTTTTTCATAAATCAATCCGCGGATCACGTGTGCGCCGAACCGAAAATATTGATCCGAACGGATCACGGATCAATGATGATCCGTTGCACCACTAATGACAACTAACTTCAAATGAATAAGGCTGTGATTGGTGTTTTAAAAGAACATCCTTGGAACGTGGGAAAGTTGTATAGCTTGTCCAATAGTTATTGTTCCTAACTTTTCTCTTAAATGTATGTACAGGTTATGCAAGTGTTAGAATTAGAAGAAAATCATGAAATCACCACATATTGTCTTTAGTATTTGATGAATGCTTTCATAATGTTGGCAGAAAACATTCTTTGAACATCATTCTTCGAATGTCCATTAAATTTCAAGCTTCGCTAATGGCTACACAGCAAAACCACCTTTATTTATATAGCGCTTTATACAATACAGATTGTTTCAAAGCAGCTTTACAGGGATTACAGGAATACTATGCATTTCGGCTGTTCAACTGAAGTCAGTTCAGTGTTGATTTAATTCCGTTGTAAAGATCTTCAATTATTAAATTACTTCATTTAATCTATAATGCAGTTCTGCAAAAAAAAAAAAAAAAAAGTCATCAACCAGACTATGGTAACCTTGGGATAAGGACGAGACAGACAGACTAATATTAGCGTAGCGTAATATCAGCCATTCTTCTGTGTTTCCGGTTCCGGCTGACCTAATTTATGTAGCCTAACAATCATTTAACTGATTTGATTAATAGAAATTGATAATGTGTTTCGTGTATGCCAGGTTAAAGATATGTGTTTTAGTTTTTAGTTACAGGATCTACCATCTGCAGTTGATTTTGATATTCTAGGTATTAACAACTGGCCAGAATTTTGAGATCGCAATAAAGGACTATAATGCATTTAGAGCTCGCTCAAGTACTGGGAAACTAAACCATTTAGTGCTTTGTAAGTAATCAGCAATATTTTAAAATGTATACAATGTTTAATAGGGAGCCAATTCAGTGTTGACAAAACTAGGCTAATATGGTCATACTTCCTGGTTTTAGTTAGAACTTGAACTTCTGCATTTTGGACCAGCTGGAGTCTGTTTATTAATCATGTAGGGCAACCATGCAGTAGAGCATTACAATAATCTAGCCTTGAGGTCATGAACGCATGAACTAACTGTTCCGCATTTGTCATTGAGAGCAAATGTCGTAGTTTAGATATATTTTTAAGATGGAAGAATGTGGTTTTACAGATGCTAGAAACATTGCTTTCAAATGAAAGATTGGTATCAAAGAGCACACCCAGGTTCCTAACTGACAACGGAGACTTGACAGAACATTCATCGAGTGTTAGACAGTATTTTAGGTTATTACGTGCTAAGGTTTTTGGTCCAATAATTAGAAACTCTGTTTTTTTTTTTTCAGAATTAAGTAGTAGGAAATTAGTAGTCATCCAATTTTTTATATCAGCTATGCATTCCATTAATTTTGTGAATTGGTTTCTTTGGGGCATGAAGAAATATAGGGTATCATCAGCATAACAGTGAAAACTAATGCCATGCCTCCTAATGATATCTCACAAGGGTAGCATGTACATGAAAAGTAACGGTCCTAGTACTGAGCCTTGTGGTACTCCATACTGAACTTGTGATTTAACTCTTTCTGGTCTCACACAGATATCTTCATCTTTTCAGTGTTAATGCACTACAGTGATACCATGTCACAGAGACATCCAGAGTTCTTCAAAATAACACATGGAGGACGTTAAATGCCATTTTTATATTTATTTAAGTTCTCCCAAGCCAGTAAAGTGCAGGGTGCTCACAGGTGCCAAAGCATGAATAATTCAAAAAGGAAAAAACAACAACTTCAATATACAAAAAAATAATAACCTTGCATCAGGTCTAATACTTCAATCAGAGTACTCAGCTGATACAGCATTCACTACCACCAGTCTTAGCCCTCCTGATCACTTCATTATGTGAGAATTTACACCTGGGTACAACCATTTCTCAGCAATAATCACATGGGGAAGTAATAAAAACCATGAACATGTAATAAATATCAAGCAAAAATATTATGTGATCAAGTAACTCCATTTCCTTTACCACACAAATTTAAATAACAGTACAAACTTCAGTAAGTAAACTTCAGCAATAATTAGAGGAAGTAAACATTAACATCAAACAATTCCCCCTCCTTTCCCACCATACTTGGTATCTCCCACTCCCCATGATGCAACACAGCACAGGTATAAAAAGCATGAGAAAAGTCCATTCCAGTCTTTTACCCAAATCAAGATGGCCACCACCATGTATGCTGATCCAGGTGATAATCAACAGTCTGTAACAAACTTTAAATGTCCTCTGGGTTAGTGCTCAGGTGGCCAGTCTGAGACACAACAGTGTAGTTGTAGATATATTTGTGTGGTTAATCCATCTCTCCTGTCGCTGGTACATCAAGGTAAATAAAGAGTATTTTAAAAACCAAGTATGTGTTCATGTGTTTTGTGAAAGGGCTAACAAGTGGTCACACAGAAATGAGGGTAGCTCTGTGACATACCACAATGGCTGGTTCTGTTTTTGTTGTTGTTTTTTTTTCATTAATGCTCCAACTTCATAATTGTTAACTTTAAGCCTATCATGAAACTACAGAAACAGCAGTTGTTTAAACCACTTTAATGCAGTAATTTGACTATCATTAAAGTAGTCATGTTGATATGCTTTTTCATCAGTCTATTTCATCAATGCAGTAATGTTCTCTGAAAACAGTAATGCAATTTCTGAAAGAGAAATCAACTAAAGTCAAGGGTCAAGAGATCAACTAAAGCAAACACTGATCATAATAATTGTGACTTCATAGAAAAAAATCAATAAAACAAACAAACAAATCTTAATTCTCAATAAGAACTTCTGTAGATGTATGACAGAAATACAGTCAAACTTTAATCCATTAATTATCTAATTAACAGCAGTTGCTTCAGTGTTACTTTTACACACTGTAAATTGGACCCATATAGATATTGAGTAGTGTTCATTTAACACTGATGATTTTGCTGTGAAGAATGTTGTTGTTAATAAAGATCAAGTTGAAAGAATGTTTCAGGAATATCATACTACCTGTAAAAAAAAAAAAAAAAAAAAAAAAACAGTTCCTATAACATAAGGAAAAAGTTCCCTTAGAAGGGAATGAGACACTGCGTCAGTAACGACACATTTTAGGGACGCCCCACAGTGTAGCGCCTCTGAAGCATGAATGAAACCAAGCCAATTGTGACTGGTGTTGCGTCATGATGTAATGTGTGACGGCATACACAGAAGCTACAAAGGGACGCTGACACTCGGGGAACAAGGGTTACAGTCATAACCCGAGACGTTCCCTTTCGAGGGAACACACACTCCATCGGTAACGACACTTTGGGGAATGAATACACACTATGCCACAACAAAGCCTGCCTGTTACAGTGTGAGGCTGTCACAGGCACAACTTAGGACCAGATCACTTGTCCTAAGACCGGCATCGAAGGAATCTGGCATCGAAGGAAGGTCCAGACTATAGAATCTTGTAAATGTATGAAGGGTGGCCCATCCAGCCGCATCACACACTTCCTGGATAGGGGCCCCTAAGAGGAGGGCTCTAGAGGACGCCATGCCTCTGATTGAATGAAAAGCCTGCAGAACAGTAGGTTGTGCTGTGTTAGAAGGCACCTTAGGCACATAAACAGGCCTGGGATGCAAGATAGCCTTAACCCTTCCAGGAGCAAAGTCCAGGCATGCAGGAGATATAGAAAGTGCCTGAAGATCTCCTACTCTTTTAAGAGAAGTGATTGCTAAGAGAAAATCTACCTTGAGCAAAAGGTTCTTGGCCTTAGCCGAATCTAAAGGTTCAAAGGGGGCCTCGACCAGCCCTTCGAGAACCACTGCCAGGTCCCATGTGGGAACTCTAGTCTGAGCCGCAGGCCTCATCCTCCAAGCCCGTAATGGCAGCCACGTACACCTTGAGTGTGGACGGGGTAAGACCAGAAGAGAAGCGATCTTGGAGGAACTTGTCATGATCAGGCACACTGGCCACAACATACAATTACCGCAAAATCAGTTGGACTTGTTTGTCTAGGGGGTTTATTAAACAATTGAGTAAATTACAAACAAAACAGAAGATAAGAGATTAACCACAACAGGTTAAAACCAATGCAGGAAGATAAATCACAGGCGTGGTAGCCGTAACACAAGTCTCCTCTCTGCACGGAGTGCCTGAGATTTTAAAGGGTGTCTCTCCGCCCACTCGTTACAGATCACACCTGCACACAATAACGAATGAAAACATACTGCAGAGCAGCCAAACATTAGTAAAGGAAACAGAGCCACCACAGGTAGTGGAGGGACGTAACACTAAAGTAGCACTAAAGCCATTGGGCAGTTAACTGGGTCCACCTCACGCTCTCTACACCAAATGGTGAAACACGTTCCATTTTAGGCCGTACAATTTCCTCGTTGAGGGAGCTCTAGAGCTGATTATGGTCTCGACTACTCCTGCTGACAGGACAGCTTCTAGGTACTGTGCCCACTCAGGGGCCAGACCCTCAGTTTCCACAGCTCTGGCCGAGGGATGACTATTGTGCCTTCTTCCTGGCCACAACGGGGCTACTAGAAGTAGACTGACCCCATCCCGACCCCACACTTTTCTTTGTGTTGAGGCTCAACCCCAAGCTCTGAATGTGGGCAAGGACAACATCTCGATGCCGAACTGCCAGCTCCTTTGACTGGTCCAGAATAAGCCAGTCATCGATGTAATTCAGCATCCGGATGTCCTGAAGCCTCTACGAGGCTAAAGCTCCATCCATGCACTTGGTGAATGTGCGAGGGGAGAGAGCTAGGCCCGATATTGGAACTCTTCGCCCCCGAAAACGAACCTCGGGAACCTCCTGTGAGATGGAAGGATAGATATGTGGAGGTATGCGTAGGGGTGTGACGGTTAGTATATAACCGTGAGACCGACGGTTATAGTTGAACACCGTAATTAGAACTCTATAACCGCCAAAACCGTGTTATTAAAATATTTTTTACAAACATTTTTTTATCATAGAGAATGTTTAAATACTAATTAAAAACAATTGTTAACAGTCTGTGTCATTAATGGTCTACGTCGTTTCCAACTGTATTTGATTCTTTGCCAAGTAGCCTACCAACACAAGTTTTGTTTTGTAAATCGTCAGACATGATTTTTACCACTTCATTAAGTTTTTCTTTGTAGAAAGCCTTTCTTTAAAGTGAATTTCGTTTTGTACAAATTGTATCTTAATTTTAATAAATGTTTCATCAACCAATTGCATGTATTTAATAAATAAAAAGCAGATATAGCAGACAATATAATAACCGTGACATTAAAGCGCCAACGCACCGCGTTCATTTGTATTTTATTGTTAAAAGCCTTTCTTTAAAACGAATTTCGTTTTGTACAAATTGTATCTTAATTTTAATAAATGTTTCATCAATCAATTGCATGTATTTAATAAATAAAAAGCAGATATAGCAGACAATATAATAACCGGCGCTGGTGCACCGCGTTCACTTGCATTGCATTGTATTGTGAACTAGAGCGCATCTCATCGTAAATGAATGAAACTCAGCGTAGGCCTATGCCTCATACCTTAAGCATTAAATATCTTTGCTGCATCCTTTCTAGAACAGACAAGGGCTTTCTCGCGGCTCGCATCAGCAGAGCATTGCATCGTCCATAGATCGTCGCATAACCCCCCCCCCCCCCCCCCGACGGTTATGTTACGAACCGTCATAACCGTCATCACCAATTCTGAAACCGGCACACCCCTAGGTATGCGTCCTTTAGATCTATCGTGACAAACCTGTCCTCGGATTTGATCTGACTGGGATGAGAATAGTAAGCATCTTGAACCTAAATCTCCTCAGAGAACCGATTCAAGTGCTTTAGATCTAAAATTGGACACAACCCCGGCTATAGAACCCAGAATCCCTGTCTGATGGAGGAACACGTTCAATTTTACCAGCAGGGAGTTTACTTCCTGTTCCAATACCCGACAGTGCTCTGAGTCAACTGCTGTCCACACCACCCCACTGAATTTCAGTGGGCGTAAATCGAACCGCAGCCTGTAACCCTTTTCTATTTTACGCAGAGGCTGATTTCGCATATCATTCGAAATTCATTCTCGATCCCCTGAAGCGGCTCTCCAGCAGGGTTTGGTCGAAAACAATTCGAGGGTCGAGGGAGATATTGCTTAAAGGCTCCAGACTGTTTTTTCGCCTTCTAAAACCTGTTGACAAACGTATTGATATTGTCGCCGAACAGCCCAGAAGGCGAAATCGGTGCATCAAGGAGGAAAGCCCTATCTTTCCCACGTGGACAGAAAAGATGAATGAGGTTTGCTCCATGATTTACACAAAGAATGGCAAACCCCGGCGGTGAGGTTTCTTCGCGCTTGCGTTTCCTGCCTTTTACGTGGCCAGCTGATGTTTAATCTGTCCACAGCATGAGAAACCACCTCAACCAGCTCCTCGATGGTCAGGCTTGGTGCGGGTCCGGGCGCGGCGTCTCAGATCATGGGGTTCCCAGATGGAGCTGACAGAGGCACTCTGCTGAGGCACTTTCTCAGGCTTCCTTTGCCAGCTCTGATGTTCTCCCTCCTCGTGCGGAACCCTTTCACAATATGCACAGGCTCCCTCCAGAGCTGCCTGAGTGTGCTGCACTCCAAAGTAGTGCACACACATCTGATGTGTGTCCCCATCCGTTCTGAATCTCGGACAGGGGTGCATGTTTTTCCTGAGACAGCTAACTAAACTGAACGTTTCCAGCTCTGTTCGGTCTAGATTTTACAGAGCCACTGTGGAAAGCCTTCTTTCAGCATCTATCACTGTTTGGTTTGCATTGGCATCAGCCCAGGCGAAGGTCAGACTACAGCGCATTGTGCGTACAGCAGAGAGGCTGACTGGACAGAGGCAGCTGTCACTTAACGACCTGTATGAGGCCAGAGTCAGGAAGAGGGCAGCTAAAATTGCTGCTGATCAGTCCCATCCAGCAAGTGACATTTTTAGGCTGCTTCCCTCAGGAAGAAGGTACAGGGCGGTGAGGACAAGGACTAAATATTTAAATATTTTTTTTCCAAGAGCCATTTCCCTTATGAATAGCTGATCCAGCAGTATTTTTGGACTATTTTATTATTTGATTGATTGTTTTAGGCATGTTTTTTGCAGCTATACGCATATATGTTTGTGTGTTGAGTTTGTGTGTTACTGATGGCCATATCAAATTCCTGTGTATCTGCTAATGCATTTGGTGAATAAAGTGATTCTTATCTTATCTTATCTTATCTTATCTTATCTTATCTTACACATCTTTTAAATGATTTTGCCATGTTTGCTGATAATATACAGGTTTGTTTGACAGAAAACACCAAATAAGATAGACAAAGACAGAGAGCGCATGCTGAAGAGCAGAAAGCTAACGCCAGTTTCACACTGCACGCGTTAGCAGAGCGGAGGCAGCGCAGAAGCAGTGCGTATGGTGAGCTGGAGCAGCACACGCCCGTTTTGCTTTCACACTGGCAGCGTTTGTTGCGCGCAGCTGAACCGTGGCTTGTGTACAGGCTTTTGAGGTTGTGGTCAGCTAAGTACTTTTCTTTTTTCTAGTACTCTACTTCTTTTTTCGAATAAATAAACATTGATAGTGTAACGGTTGGCTTCTCACAAAAGGGCGGATAGCATGCCTAAATGGTTGTAGTCAGGTGTAAGCAAAGACTAACGTACAACGTAACTGATATTCCACAGTGGTGATTTATTATCGGCGTCGTTGTCGATCACACGCACATGGGCAGTTTGCAAAACACATTACCAACAACTGTGTTACTGAATATAAAAATAAAAGCAGGATAAGAGCACAGTACGCAGTACCCAATTATACTTGTTACAATAGGTAATTGATACCTGAATCATATTTATTATTATATATTATCTGCATATTTATTACATATTAGCACTCATCTCCATGAAAAGCATTCTGCAAAAGAGAAAAACTTTACGCAATCATTTAGAATGTTGAAATATCTCACATATACATATCTAATTTACATTTATGTATTTGGCAGATGCTTTTATCCAAAGCGACTTACATTGCATTTCAAGACACACATTTACATTCTTATCAGTTCCCTGGGAATCGAATCCATGACCTGGCATTGCTAGCGCCAACGCTCTACTGTTTGAGCTATTAACTATTTACCCATCATAAACATCTTAAAGATAATTGATAAATGTCTGTAATAACAAACAGCAAAGTTCCTAATAGAGACGTATTGTAAATTAGCAAATTCTCAAAAAAGGTCAAAAATCCTACAAAATCATGCACATCATAGATGTTTATACTGTATGTGTGCTATATTAATCTGTCTATTCTATTTACCTTTCTATATTGAGTTGAGTTGTTCGCTCATGGTCCAGGGAAAGGTTGTTAAAAACACTTTTAAAAGTCTTACCATCGGCACCAAAAGCCACTGCAACTTCATCCCATGCTTTTTCCTTTACCTGCAAGTCCTTATAAAGCACATTATGTGGATCATAAATAACTTTATGCTTCTCAACCTCCACAATGAGACGTATCGTCCATTATTGTCGTCTTTTCAGGTGCACTCTGAAGACCACCGCCTGTGACACCACGTGCTTTTGTTTATGATTGTCAGCATGATGTCAGCATGACATCTGTTCTTATAATATATATATAAATTTACAGATTAATTTAATTATGTGTGTGTGTGTATATATATATATATATATATATATATATATATATATATATATATACACACTCACCTAAAGGATTATTAGGAACACCTGTTCAATTTCTCATTAATGCAATTATCTAATCAACCAATCACATGGCAGTTGCTTCAATGCATTTAGGGGTGTGGTCCTGGTCAAGACAATCTCCTGAACTCCAAACCGATTGTCAGAATGGGAAAGAAAGGTGATTTAACCAATTTTGAGCGTGGCATGGTTGTTGGTGCCAGACAGGCCGGACTGAGTATTTCACAATCTGCTCAGTTACTGGGATTTTCACGCACAACCATTTCTAGGGTTTACAAAGAATGGTGTGAAAAGGGTAAAACATCCAGTATGCGGCAGTCCTGTGGGCGAAAATGCCTTGTTGATGCTAGAGGTCAGAGGAGAATGGGCCGACTGATTCAAGCTGATAGAAGAGCAACTTTGACTGAAATAACCACTCGTTACAACCGAGGTATGCAGCAAAGCATTTGTGAAGCCACAACATGCACAACCTTGAGGCGGATGGGCTACAACAGCAGAAGACCCCACCGGGTACCACTCATCTCCACTACAAATATGAAAAAGAGGCTACAATTTGCACAAGCTCACCAAAATTGGACAGTTGAAGACTGGAAAAATGTTGCCTGGTCTGATGAGTCTCGATTTCTGTTGAGACATTCAGATGGTAGAGTCAGAATTTGGCGTAAACAGAATGAGAACATGGATCCATCATGCCTTGTTACCACTGTGCAGGCTGGTGGTGGTGGTGTAATGGTGTGGGGGATGTTTTCTTGGCACACTTTAGGCCCCTTAGTGCCAATTGGGCATCGTTTAAATGCCACGGCCTACCTGAGCATTGTGTCTGACCATGTCCATCCCTTTATGACCACCATGTACCCATCCTCTGATGGCTACTTCCAGCAGGATAATGCACCATGTCACAAAGCTCGAATCATTTCAAATTGGTTTCTTGAACATGACAATGAGTTCACTGTACTAAAATGGCCCCCACAGTCACCAGATCTCAACCCAATAGAGCATCTTTGGGATGTGGTGGAACGGGAGCTTCGTGCCCTGGATGTGCATCCCACAAATCTCCATCAACTGCAAGATGCTATCCTATCAATATGGGCCAACATTTCTAAAGAATGCTTTCAGCACCTTGTTGAATCAATGCCACGTAGAATTAAGGCAGTTCTGAAGGCGAAAGGGGGTCAAACACAGTATTAGTATGGTGTTCCTAATAATCCTTTAGGTGAGTGTATATATATATAAACTGGCAGTAGTCTATAAATTGTTTTTTGTAAAGTTTTTTTTTGGACATAGGTTTTCTTTTTAAATTGCTGAAGATCATTTGATTGACTGTTTAAAACCATTATCATCAACCAAAACCGATATCATCAATGTGCTTTTTGGGTAAAACTGCTGTGTATTTTGGTCATGATCAATGCATTGTCACTCTAATTCAGCGTAAGCGGCGCAGCAAAAATAGACTCTGCGGTGCTGAAACGATCGCGGCTCTGCTGCTTCTGCTCCTGCTACGCACTGCTGCGCCGGATGTTTGGTGTTTTTAGCCCCCAATGGCGCCTTCCAGGCAGCGAGGGGATGGGTAGGTTTAAGGTTGAGGTTAGGGTTAGCTGCCTGGAAGGAGCCATTGGGGGCTAAAAACACCATCGAGTGCTGCGCCGCCTCTGCGTGTGGTGTGAATGCTCTAATCTGTTAACATGCGCGCCGCAAAAAATACGCGCTGCTTATGCTCTGCTAATACGTGCAGTGTGTCGCCGTCCCTTTGTAGCTTCTGTATATGCCGTCACACATTACGTCATGACCCAAAACCAATCAGGACTCTCTTAAGCCCTATTCGGACGGGATTAACTTTACAAGGGTAGATAGATTAATGTAATTTTACCACAGGACGTCTGTAATATTAATGGCTAATTCACACGGGATACGATATCTCAGTAAAACTAGCAGAAGTGGGAGGGGTAACTTGATTTGCGCATCGCCGTCACCCTCCTGTCGTCATGTGCGTATTACGTTACTTCCTGATATCACGTGCGCAAACACATAACCTGTATTTATAAAACAGTTATGTCCGGTCGAGCGATGTACTGTATTAATTAACTTCAGATTGGATTGTGTTGGTAATAGGCACTTACCTAACTCTAAAAGATGTTTGTGCCTCTAACAACTTTCGATCTTCTTTCTGATCTGAATGGTGTGTGGAAAACACTTGAGTTTTGTCCCATCGTCTAGAACGCAACTGAATGCTTTTTCAAGCGTCTCCATACTTGAAAAACTGCGGAAAACTACTTTTAAACAGGAAATGCCGAAATATTTACGTACATATTTACAGTGGGTCTATTCGCATGGGATTAGTATTACCTGAGGTACTTTTTCCGGACCTTTTTACTGAAGGTAAAAGTCGCCGTAATCTTTACTGACATTGTCCGTGATGATTACTGAGATGCACATTCGGACGGGACTAAAATCACAGAGAAGCTCTGGGGCCGTATTCACAAAGAATTTTAAGGCTAAAAGTAGCTCCTAACTGGCGAATTTAGGAGCAACTCCTAAAAATAATGGGCGTGTCACTCCTAACTTTAGGACTCCTAATTTTTTTCACTAAGAGTAATTCACGAAGCATTTTAGCCCTAAAAGTAGCACCTAAGCCTGGGACAGCTTAAAAGAAGTCGAGAGGACTCCTAACTCACTAAGACCTATTCACAAACCGCTTTTTGTGGCATTTCACGTTGCGATGTTTTGAAATGCGTATGCGGCGGCTACAGGAGCTTCCAATCGCGAGGGAACTATTTTGCATTGTAGGCATAACTAGGGATGTAATAACGCCACCAACAACAACCAAAACTAGGCTACTCATTGCATGTAAACTAATTGTAACGTTTCATTGTGAATCAAATTAAAATGTTCTTCTCTTTGCAAACGTAGGCAGAGGCATATAGTGACAGATTAATTCAATAATGTTGCAAAGATATTGCATCAATCCATATGTTTCATTAGGCTACTAGGCTATTTGTTTTGCCTTACTCTTTATTCATTTAGGCTATTTATTCAGTTATTCATCATCTTCCGTCCTTCGCACTACTTGTGTAGCGCACGCATTCTCAGACCTGTCACCTGTCACTCATCATCGTAGGGGAGGTGTTTGAATCATTCCCGCGTTACAATCCTCAGCCAATCAAGGTGGTCACTTCAGTCAAGCTCGTGCATGAGTAATGACGTCATCCATAGCAACGAAGACTCACTCTTAGTTTAGGAGTTGTCATTTTTCTTTACTAAGAGTAGGTCTGAAAGGCGTTGTGAATAACTTTTAAGAGAAAACTCCTAGCTAAAATCTTTTAGTGCGATTTAGGAGTACTCCTAGTGGTAAGATAAAATGCTTTGTGAATACGGCCCCTGGTAATTATTACTTTACCCCACCTCTCTATGTTAAACTAGTTTCGTCTGAATAGGGCTTTAGTTCCCCAAAGTGTTGTTCCGACGCAGTGCGATTTCCCTCGAAGGGGAACTGGATATTTTAAAGTTACCATAACCAACACAGAATGTTTGGAAAACGTTCTTAGAACAAACATTTGTTTGCTGGGAAGCAGCCTTCATTAATCCATTAGAGATTGCATTTACCCAAAGAAATTAAAAATATACTTGCACAGTGTTTGTAGAACATCTGTCTCTTCTCTTCCAGCTTTAGGATCCGCTCCTGTCCTTTTTCCACAGCCTCTGGACGATGGACGTGTGAACATCAGCTGTAAGTCCAGCGGCTGGTATCCAGAGCCGGACGTCACCTGGATGTCAGATGAGCGAACGGTTCTCCGTCCTGGAAGAGTGTCTCGCAGTCGTGGAGCAGATGAGATGTTCTCTGTCCACAGCTGGACGGCCGTCTCTCAATCGGATGCTCAACTGGTCTCATGTTCAATGTCTCTCAAGACTGGAGAGTTTAGAGAAAGTAGAGTTGACATACAAGCCATCATCCCTTCAGGTCAGAGAACATCTTAGAACAAACATATTTGTAGATATCCGAACAAAGGCTGTTCACAGACAATGCGGTTGTGAGTTCCGAAAAGTTTCGGATGTGAGTTTGGTTAGTCAAATTAAATTTGACATTTTTCAACCATCCAATTAAAAATAAAAATCCAGCCTACATTTAATTCTCAATCCTGTTTCAGAAGAAAAATGGATTATGAATGACATTTTTATGTTTACAAATTAAAAAAAAAAAAACTATCTACTTAATCACTATAATGGATTTATATATTTTGAAGATATTAAGATTGATCTGGTTTGTCTTCCTCAGATCCACCAGATTCATCAGATCCATGGAAGGCTCTTTTCTTCACCCTTCTCATCTGTGCTCTTCTGGGTTTGACTGGGCTGATACTGTTCAAATACAGACATAAACTAACAGGTACAATCTTGTTAAAAGATTAAAATTATTTCATCTTTAAAAGTTTTTATGCGGGTATTTTATGCTTATCTTTCTTTCCTTTATTTATATAGCTCAAGTAAACACAACAGAAGTTGACCACTGTGCTTCACATAACATAAATCCAACAAGATTTAAGAATAAAAAATATCATTCAGACTGCAGAGAAAAAAAAACATAGATAAATTTAAATTTAGAGAAAAGCACGCTCCAAAAGATACACCTTTAGTTTGAGTTTGAACTCATATAAAGAGGATAGCGATCTCAAGGAGACAGGGAGGCTATTTCACAGCCTAGGACCGACAACAGCGAAAGCACGGTCCCCTCTAGACTTTAAGCATGAGCGTGGCTGGGTCAGAGTATAGTTACTCGTGGACCTTAGACACCTTCCAGGTACATTAACATTTATAAGTTCGGACAAGTATGAAGGTGCAAGACCGTTTAAAGATTTAACAACAAACATCAGTATTTTCATGTCAACTCTGTAACGCACCGGCAGCCAGTTAAGAGACAATAAAATCGGAATGATATGTTCATGTTTGCGAGTCCCAGTCAGGAATCTGGCAGCTGCATTTTGGACCATTTGAAGCCTTGTAATTGAAAACTGGGGTAGTTCTACATGTAAGGAATTACAATAATCCAGACGGGATAGAACGAAAGCATGTATAACTTTTTCAAGCTCTATCAGTGATATAAAATGCTTTACTCTAAATAATAGCTTCAAGTGAAAGAAACTTGATTTAACCACTGTGTTTATGTTTCTCTAGCTTTAAGGAGGAATCCAAAACCACTCCCAGACTCCTGACTGTAGGTTTAATATCACAGTACAGGTCTGCAGTATTAAAAGTATTTTTTCCATCTCCTAAAGAGGGGCCAAACACAATAGCCTCTGTTTTACTTGCGTTTAAATGTAAAAAGTTTAAGGACATCCAGGATTTTATGTCATTAGGCACGCAGATAGGGTTTCAAGGCCCTTTGTGTCAGTGCGCTTAAAAGGCAGATAGATTTGAGTATCATCTGCGTATAAGTGGAAAGACACTCCGTGTTTCCTAAAAATTGATCCCAATGGCAGCATATACAATGAAAACAAAGTAGGAGCCAGAATGGAGCCTTGTGGTACACCATAGGTAAGAGGAGCTACGGACGAAACAGAATCTCCAATACCAACTGAAAAGGTTCTGTTTGTAAGGTAGGACTTAAACCAGCTAAGAGCTTTTCCTCGGATGCCCACAGACTTTTCAAGGCGTGATAGTAAAATTCTGTGGTCAACAGTGTCAAATACTGCCCTCAGATCCAAGAGAATTAAAATAACGGAGTCCCCAGAATCAAGAGACAACAAAATATCATTTAAAACTCTCAATAAAGCAGATTCAGTACTGTGATTAGTCCTAAAACCAGACTGAAATTTCTCTATGATACTATTCTCATCAAGGAAGCTCTGTAGTTGCAATAGCACAGTTTTCTCAAGGATCTTAGATATAAAAGATAAATTTGAGATAGGTCTAAAATTTGACAAATCAGTAATTTCCGCGTTTGGCTTTTTTAATATGGGTTTCACCAAGGCATGTTTGCAAAGAGCAGGGACAAAACCTGAGAGAAGGCATCTGTTTATAATAGACAAAATCCAATGCCCCACCTTATAAAAAATCTGTTTGAAGAACCATGTAGGAACAGGATCAAGAGATGAGACAGTAGGCTTCAACTTAGCGACTATATCTGTTAGACCAGCCATGGTAATTGGGTCAAAAGAGTTTAAAAACCTGATGGCCGAGGGAGTGTTTACAGGGTCAGTAGTCGAAGACGTTATGGACTGTCTAATTATTGGCAATTTCTCAACAAAAAAATTGCGAAAATTCTCACATGTAGAAGCAGATTCAGTAAGATGGTTGTTACTTACAGGATTAAAAACAGAGTTTAGGACCTTAAACAGGATCTTTGGATTATTTGAATTTTTAGTTAATATATTAGAAAAGTATTGAGACTTAGCTGTTTTAACAGCTTTTTGGTATGCCTTTAAGGAATCCCGCAAAATTTCATAGGACACCTGCAGCCTGTCCTTTTTCCATCTACGCTCCGCTCTTCTGCAAAGTTGTCTTAATTGGCGAGTGTTGCTATTCAGCCAAGGTTCAGATTTATGTTTCTGACATTTAAGTCTCAGGGGTGCAAAAGTGTCAAGAGCGTTGGTACAGAGAGAATTAAATAAACTTAAATTGCTCATCGATATCTACTGTATTTAGATGTTCAATAGAGAACACCTGCTCAGCATCAGAAAATACTGCAGAAAAAGCATCGGCAGATGATGGACAAGACAGGCCTACACGTGACCATTTACTAGGTCTAACAGATGCAGTGGTGTAACAGGAAAGATCAATATTGAAAACAACAGGCCTGTGGTCAGAAAAGCTTAAGTCACCAATTTGAAGATCTGAAATGGAGAAACCATGGGATAAAACTAAATCGTGCGTATGGCCATGTACGTGGGTTGGCTGATTTACCCATTGTACAAAATCACATAAATCACAATAAGACTTAAAAAATCCTTTGCAAGTGCTGAGGAGTTAGAGCACACGTGAACATTAAAGTCACCAACAAGTAAAAGTCTATCATATTTCGGAGTAATACCCCCTAAAAAGTCTGAGAACTCATTTAAAAAATCTTTGTTTGTTTTCGGAGGACGGTAGACTACAGCAATTACCAGTGAGTTTGCCTGATCTAATGATAAGAGTTGTACCTCAAAAGACGAATACAAATCAGTTTCTAGTAACCTACAACAGAAACTGTTTTTATAGACAGTTGCCAGCCCTCCACCCCGGCCAGAGCGACGGGGGGTATTAAAAAAATTGTAGTTAGTAGGAGTGAGTTCCGAGAAAGAGCTAATATCACCAACAGGAAGCCAGGTCTCCGTCACAAATAAAAAGTCAATGTTGCCGGCGGTTATAATGTCATTAAAAATAAATGTCTTATTTCCCAACGATCTTGAATTTACTAAAACCATCCTAATAGATACAGAGTCACTGACCGGCTGTGCTGCTTGATGAGGTACCCGTTCCAAAGAGCGAAGGTGCCGCTGATCCACTCCACCACGCCGCAAAAAAGGGACACGTCGCCGCTGTGGCTGCAGTGACGAATCCCCAGCCAAATGACATATCCATTGATAGGGCGTCTCCCGCGAGCGATGTAAAATCCATGATCCCTCTCAAGGACACGAGCGTTCCGATAGGGCCGACCAACCAGTCCAGACGCTAATTCCAACTTCAGCCTAACGGCCGCACCACCCCGCTTTCCTCTCCTCCTGCGGCGCTTCCTCCAGGGAAGTACAGGCGGCACATGGCGTAAGCACAGAGGCAGAGATCTCAGGAAAGGTGGCGGCGGAAAGCTGGAGCACTCGGCCGACACGCCTTTATTATAGCCGAACTCCATAGTTGTTCTGATATTGAGTAACGACTGGCGGTCATATATAAGTGATTCAGTGACATGGTAGGCCACACTTAAATTAATAAAGGAAAAGAGATATACAATTGCAGACAGGCAGAAGGAAATCCAGAGAGACAGACGGCCAGCCAGAGACAACGGCGCCATCTTGGGAGCTTTTTTGTTAAATACATTTTACACATAAATACTGCTTATGTGTTGATATATATATTTTTTTTATCTTTCTTTCAGGGAAGAAAACAGGTAAAGAAGGTAATTAAACTACACATATTTCATTTTAAGATCCAAAACACATGTGAATCCACTTAACAGCTAAATGTATTATGGTTTACAAATTCTGGAGTATTTGTGGAAACAATTAATAATTAAATCTTCAAAATGAAATTTTCTCTCATTTTAGCTTGTGACGATGAAACTATGGAGCCTCTGACAAAAGAAGGTATCTGAAGAAGCGTAATTATTGCAATATCCAATATCAGCAATAATATCTGAAGCTATTCAATAAACTTCAAACAAATGCTCATGTGTATGTTGTAGCAGAAATCTTATACCAGAGCACATTTCCAGCAAATAGTAATAACTTTATATGTCCACAATTACAGCTGTAGTTTTCTTTTTCTAAAACCTTGAACTATTAGTTTTTTTTTTATTTAGATGTGGGAAACAAAATTACAGAAGAACTGAAGAAAGATACAGGTATGTTATGATGATATCTCAGTTGATATATGCATACACTGTACAGTATTTATAAAGCTTGTTGTTTGTTCCATCCTGTCCCTTTTTCTCTCCTGCTTTGCTCCAATCTCAGACTGATTAAAGGCTAATAACAGTAAACAAATTTTTCAGAATGACAATCTATAAATAAAATCATACCATTCTTAAACATTTTGATTGTATAAGGTAAAATGAAGTGGTTGCACATTGAAGCCACAGTGCATTCAGAGAAACACCAAATCACGAGGCAGGTGTGATGGAAATCATTCAGTTTATGACTGTAGAATTCATAACCTCAGCAAACACTGATACACAGTACTTTTCATTTCTTATTTTAAGATATAATTGATAATTAAGAACATCCTCATTTCATCTGATCTGAATGTATTTGTAGCAATGTTAGATGTTGCGGGAACCGGCGAACAATCAACAGATTTTAATAAATAAACAAACAAATACAAAATGAAAGTAAAGGCAGCAGTCCCTCACGGACGACTGCTGCCACATAAAACAGAAACAAAACATCAAATAAAATCCAGGTCTGGCCTCTCTCGTCCTTCACCGTTGTCGCTCCTCCTTTTATGCTTCTGCTCCTCCGTGAGAGTTACGAGACCGGTGCATCGTGCAGGTGTCGCGCCATTCTCCCACGGCCCTCGGCCTCGTCCTGCTCGCCACAGTATTGAAAGACTGACATAACTAAAGTAATTCCTGGATGAACGGATGAACACGAAGAGCAGTGTGGTGTTTTTATGAGGCTAGAATGACCTTTGACCCTGAGCCTAAGAAGTGTCACTGACAGCAATTCAAGTTCATATCTTAAAGAGATTCTACCTGAAAGAGTTAAAAGAGTTATTAAGGTTTATAGTGTCTGGAGTATTTGTGGAAGCTTAATGATAATTAATCCCTCCAATTAACTTTTCTCTCATTTTAGTTTGTGACGATGAATCTACAGAGAGAGGGACAAAAGAAGGTACTGTATCTGATGAAGCTTAATATTACAATATCAGCAATAATATCTGAAGATATAAACATCAAAAAAATGCTCATGTTCAAATGTACGGCCAAAACACATAAAAAGTTTTACGTTTTTAGTTAAAAATGGTGTTGTGTAAACAGCCCCTAAGACAGAAATAACTAATATGTTACCTCTCGGAAAGCACGACCTTGCGCCGTAACAGATTAGATGAGGGAGGGATGGTGGGGGCTTTGGAGGTGGATGAGAAGATGGCGAAGGGATGGTGAGAGCAGGTAGATGAGACCATGGTGGCGGTGACGGAGGAAGAAGCCATGGTTGGGATGATGGGAGGAGCCAAGAGATCGTCAGGACAGAAGCCCACGGTGGAGTTGGTGGAGGGAGGGGCCATGGTGGAATCCCGGCTGACGACACTAGGGGAATGACCGTCAGCGATGGAGCCAAAGGTAGTGGAGCCCAGAGCAAAAATGGAAGGCAGAGGAAGCAATGTGACACCGATGACCTGGGCGGCCGCGACGGAGCCACAGATGAAACAACCTCCTGAGATGGAAGTGGGGAATCAGAGGGCAGAGGCTGAGCTGGAGCGACCGATGGCAGAGGTGGAGCCTGAAGGAGGGCGGAGCTGGCCGAAGTCGAAGGGGTGGAGGGCCGGAGAGCAGCGACTGACCGCAAGTCTGCAGCGGAGGCGTGGCATGTCCGACGAAGGTGAAGCCGACGGTTCTCATCACGGTTCATCACGCCCAGAAGGAATATGCTACCAGCAAGTCCGCGGTGTAACCACGCCACTGAGAGGAGGTAGAGGTGACCCAGCGGGACCGATGGGGGACGATGACGACTGGCTGGCAGACTTGGCTGAGGACTGAGGATGAGAATAGATAGTAGCACGAAAACTAACAGAACACTACTGATAGCAGTATGTAGAGGTGGTGGGAGAGGGAGGCTGGGTGGGGTCAGCAGGACTGAAGTGGATGTACATTCCGGCAATATCAGGGGACATAAGGAATTCCTCATAAGGCAGTCCAGCCGGTACTCACACTCAGTAGCGGGAGGGTGGGCTGGGCTTGCTTCCATTCCCTCAAACTCCACGAGGACTCCCACGACAATGGATGATGACCCCGGCTCACACCCCTGGTCAGACTCTCAGTTGTGCTTTGGCTCCGGGGCGATGGTGGGCACTGCTTTCCCTTCCCTGGGCATGGGCTCACTCGTCGTGGCAGGCTGAAGCTTCCAGTCTGTGGGGGGCTTGGGCGCTGTCATCGGGGTGGACTCTGGGTCAGGCTGTGAACACACATTCTAAAATTTGCAGTGCTAGTGCTTGCTAAAATAAATTTGCCTGTTCAGATCACATGTTCAAACAAATGATAAGAGGATGACGTATTGCACAGGTGCCCTTTTATACTCTCTGTCTCACCTGTAGTGACGTCATAGGCGGCCGCCTGCCAATGTCAAGTTCATTTCACTTCAGACACCGGTCGCGCCCAAGGCATTCCCCCATAGCAATCCCTAGGGGACGCAGTGCGAGTTCCCTTTCGAAAGGGAACCTAAAAGTTTCAGGTCTTTTGAAAAAAGCACAGAAGCCATGCCCTTGCTCCGGCCCTGACCGTGTGTAGGCTGGAACTGAACTCTGCAGGAAGATCTCCAGGAACAGGAATAAGCTCTCCTGACCTAAAATCTCTCATTTTGCTTCAGAGTTTATAGTTGAAATGTTTACATTTTCACAATCTGTAAATATAATCATACCATTTCTAAAACATTTTGATTTGATAAGGTAAATGAGGGGGTTACACACAGAAGCCACAGTGCATTCAGAGAAACACCAAATCACGAGGCAGATGTGATGGAAATCATTCAGTTTATGACTGTAGAATTCATAACCTCAGCAAACACTGATACAGCACTTTTCATTTCTTATTTTAAGATATAACTGATAATTAGAACATCATTTCAAACCAATCTGATCTGAATGTCTTGAAAGACTGACACAACTAAATAATTCATGGATGAACGGATGAACACGAAGAGCAGTGTGGTGTTTTTATGAGGCTCGATTGACCTTTGACCCTGAGCCTAAGCAGCGTAACTGACAACAATACAAGTTAATATATAAAATGGATTCTACCTGAAAGAGTTAAAAGAGTTATTGAGGTTTATAGTGTCTGGAGTATTTGTGGAAGCTGAATGATAATTAATCCCTCCAATCAAATTTTCTCTCATTTTAGTTTGTGACGATGAATCTACGGAGAAACTGACAAAAAAAGGTACTTGAAGTTGTTTTCTTTGATATATTTTACAAGAACTGAAACCGCTTAAGTGACACACTAATCATTAAATAAACATTAACATTCATGTTGTAGCAGAAGAAAACATGTAATATTAAAGCTGCAAGCAGCGATGTAAGTGCCATCGTCACTCGTTGGCTTTAGGAAGACAGAGCATGGTTAGGCAATGTGCATTTAAGGAGGTATATATAGTAAAAGTGTGTCAAAGTCAGTTACAAAATGTTTTGTATTGTGATAATAGCATGCTTCATGACTCAGCTAAGTGTTGCTAGCATGTTTAGTATGTTTCTAGCATGCTTAATACACAATAATTATGTGGTTAGTACTGCATTACTGTGTTAAAGCTGCAGTCGGCAAGATTTTGTTGATCATATTCACTGAAACTGACACTATGCTCCGACAGAACAACATAAATCAGCTGGTTTTAGAAAAAACCCGCGCTTCTACCTCCACCTGGAGCCTGTTATTTGTTTTGCAAAAATTCACCATTCCCGGTTCTTCTGGTCCAATCAGCACAGGGCTGTGTGAGATCTGACTGTCAATCAAAGTTCGTGCACGCCACAGATCCCCCCTCCAGCTACGTAGATGTGTTCAGTGCAGGACTTTTATCAAACATGTGAAGTTTGGGGCAGATTGGACATTGTATGCTTGAGTTACAACAACTTCCTTTAGCATTTCTAGCATGTTTTATGATGTTTCTAGCATATTACATATAAATTTTGGGGTAGATTGTAGAGTTGGGGTACTCGAACTCAGACTCGAGTCCAATTTCTAATGAACTCGGACTTGTCACGCACTCGGATGAATTTGTACTCGGACTTGACACGGACTCGGACATTTTAGACTCGGAAAAATGTCCGAGTACAGTCGAGTCCGGGCACTGGAGGACACAATATTATTCAAAAATCACCCTGACTGCTCATTCAGAGAAGACAATATATTGATTTAAAAATTGTAAGACAGTCCCTCCAGGATTTCACGATTTTTTTGTGTGATTTTTGCGATCAAAATGACTGATTTTGTGGTGGTAATTTCCAGAAATTTGTGAAAAAATTTGCGATTTTTATATTTTATAATTAGGACATCACATTTACCATAAAAGTATTATGTCAGATGCACAATAGTCATACATGACACAAATCACAAACAAAATGCATAAAGCTTGTTTATTTTGGTCTAATCAAATTCTCATCAAATTAACTTTTAAAACAACCTATGGGCACAACCAGGAACATCCAAGAAATTATTTAAATAATCAAGTAAACACTCAGTAATGAAATAAGAACAAAGGAACAAATAACAAAAAGAAACAAAACAGGACAAATAAATACAAGGATACAGTTACAAACAGTTGATAATTTACGTTTTTTTTTTTTTTATTGTGCTGTAGCTATTGTTATTGCTTGATTAACATTAACAACACTGACAACAGCAGGTAAATTAGGTTACTGTCACTTTAAGACCTACTACAGTAATGACAAACGTCCCAATCAGTTATTACTGATAGTTTTACGTAAATACTCGGCAAGATGAATATTTTTAAGTAATTGTTGCTATGTGTATTTGTTCAAGCGCTATAAAGAGAATTTACGCTGACAGGCGGTGACACGCAGTCAGTCACACGCGCGCACACACACACACACACACACACACACACACACACTGCAGTTAGGCAGTCACTCGGTCAACACAAAAAAATGTACCCCCACTCTCGTGCATGCTCTCGTGCAATATATCAGGATATTGCTTAGCCCGCTCCTTGGCGCTTATATGAGAGGTCAGGTGAGACTAATTTTCTTTCGCCATGTTTCTGACAGACCGCTCACAGACATCACGCGTGCGCAACATCTGTAGCCTATCCACGTAAAATGCATTGAAACTTTAATTAAACTAGAGATATTTCAATTGGGTGATTATAATTTAATGTTTTGTGAGGTCTTTTTCATTTTTGTGAATATTTTGCGGTTAAATTAGGAATTATGCAGGATCAATTTGTTGATTTTGCGTTGTATTCAGCGATCGCGGAATAGCGAAAAACTGGAGGGACTGGTAAGATGTGTTTTGTGTGAGAAAGCTTTATGCGGGAGGTGTGATCACATCATTAATATGTATGTATTTTTTCACACCTGAGAAAGACAAAGACACTCCCCTAATGGCCCTATTAGGAGTCATTCTGAGCAACCTTTTCACGCATTGCGGGAACATGCCCATCGCACGGTTACGGTCGAGACTCAATGACCTTCATGGTAGAGTCCCCTCATCCGCCCCCCGATCTACTGGCTCCGCGAGAGCTGGTACTTCGGCTGGCGGCCAGGGTGACCTGAGGTTTACGGTGTGGAACAAAGCACCGACTATTCCACGCTCCACACCGTCCTCTAGTGCCGTGCAACCCGCGAGCGCTCCGAATGAAACTGCTGTACAGTCCTCTGACTTGCCGTGGGTTTCATTCGGCGCTCCAGAGGAAGATGTGATGTCGATCGCTGCATCACAGGGTGGGCAAGAGTCCTTGGGAAGTGAGGATTCGGCTGTGCTGCCACCTTCGGGTGTGCCAGCATTGCCCGAGTCTGATCCCGAGATGACTGCCATGCTTTCCCGGGCAGCCGCGGCCATTGGGCTTGAGTGGTCCCCGCCACCTGGTCCGGTGCGCTCGCGGCTGGACGATTGGCTTTTGGGTGCCGCCGCTGATCCTCGTCAGCGCGCGACCCCAATGCCTTTCTTCCCGGATGTGCATGAGGAGGTCACGAGGTCCTGGAAGGCACCATTGTCTTCTCGTAATCGCTCGGCGACCTCCTCCACTCTGCCTCCTCTCGATCAGGCGGCCGCCAAAGGGTACACTGGGGTTCCCCAGGTTGAACGCTATGTTGCGATGCAACTGTGTCCTCAGAGTGCTTCTTCCCGCGGTGACCCAAAGCACTCCTCCAAAGCCTGTAGGTTCTCCTCCACCCTTGTGGCAAAGGCCTATAGAGCTGCGGGGCTGGCGGCCTCCTCACTGCATGCCAATGGCGACACTCCAGGTCTACCAGGCCCAGATGTTGCGTGACATGCACGAGGGGAGGACTGACCCAGGGCTCTTTGATGAGCTGCGTGCCGCCACCGACCTTGCTCTCCGAGCGACGAAGGTGACCGCACGCTCCCTGGGTCAGGTGATGTCCACTTGCGTGGTCCAGGAGAGACATCTGTGGCTCAACCTGGCCGATATGCGTGAGGCCGAGCGAACCCGTTTCCTCGACACTCCCATATCCCAGGCTGGCCTCTTCGGCGGGGCGGTTGAGGACTTTGCCCAGCAGTTCTCGACCGCCCAGAAGCAGACTGAGGCTCTCAAACACGTCCTGCCCCGACGGCCCGCTGCTGCCTCCACTCAGCCGTCGGCACAGGTGCCTCAGTCTGCTCGCCGCCGAGGGCGCCCTTCTACGGCTCCCGCCCCTCCCGCACGGCCCCAGCAGCAGCCTCCATCCGGGTCGTGTCGTGGAGGACGTCGTAGGAAGGCGCCACAGCCCTCTCCCGCCCCGTGCCCCGCTAAACGCCAGGCCAAGCGGCGCTCCTGAGACGGGCTGCTCAGAGATGGCGCAGAGTTCTTTTCAGGAGCCGGTAGCAGGGCCGCTCCTTCCCCCGGTGGAGAGCCGGGGGAGAATCCTTGGTTTTCCCCACCCCGCTGCTCGTCCCACGACGGGCAGCACCCTAATGTGGTTAAAGAAAGAACTCACTCCCCCATCTCTGAGCACAGAGTGCCCGCATGACAGTGCGCGCCGCTCACGAGCCTCGCCACTCTCGTCCCCCTCTGTCGCCAGTTCCCTGCCAGAGCACGCCCCCGTGGGACGCTGGTCCTCCCCTGGCCTCGTCTGGCAGGACGCGGCTAATGACCGTGCCCCCGCACCGGGCCGCTATGCCACCCACACCTGGGCCGGTCATTCCGCCTCGCTGCACCACCGAGGGTACGTCTGTGGTCCGCATGACCCCGCTGGTACAGTTCCTGGAAGCCTGGTTAGAGCTTCCCAGGCTGTCCCGCTGGGTCGCGAGGACCATCAGGCTCGGCTACGCGATTCAGTTCGAGCGCGCGCAGTCACTGCTGACTTGCCTTCGTCAGTTCGAGGGCAAGAGTGTGGTTCCACTGAAACTATTTCAGAGGCTCCTGGGGCATATGGCATCCGCAGCCGCAGTCACGCCGCTCGGGTTGCTTCATATGAGACCACTTCAGCTTTGGCTTCGCGATCGAGTCCCGAGGTGGGCATGGCATCACGGCACGCTCCGAGTCCCAGTGACTCCGACCTGCCGTCAGACCTTCACCCCGATGTCGAACCTCAGTTTTCTTCTTGCCGGAGTGCCCTTGGAACGAGTTTCCAGGCATGTTGTTGTATCAACAGATGCCTCCACCACGGGCTGGGGCGCCATGTGCAATGGACACGCTGCCGCGGGCTCCTGGACAGGACCCCAGCGCCTTTGGCATGTCAATTGCCTCGAGTTGTTGGCTGTACGTCTTGCCCTTCACTGCTTCCATGCGTTGCTCAGGGGTCAACACGTACTAGTCCGATCGGACAATACCGCGACTGTAGCGTACATCAACCGTCAAGGTGGTCTGCGCTCCCGCCGTATGTCACAACTCGCCCGCCACCTCCTTATATGGAGTCAGAAGCATCTGAGGTCGCTTCGAGCCATTTATATCCCGGAAGACCTGAACCAGGCGGCCGACGAGCTGTCTCGGCTTCGGCCTCTCGCTAGAGATTGGCGACTCCATCCCCAGACGGTTCAGCTGATTTGGGATCAGTTTGGGGACGCACAGGTAGACCTGTTCGCCTCCCACGACTCGTCCCACTGCGGCCTGTTTTATTCCCTGACCGAGGGCACGCTCGGCACGGATGCACTGGCGCACAGCTGGCTGCGGGGCCTCCGCAAGTATGCATTTCCCCCAGTGAGCCTTCTTGCGCAGACTTTGCGCAAGATCAGGGAGGACGAGGAGCAGGTAATTTTGGTTTCCCCGTATTGGCCCAACCGCTCCTGGTTCTCAGAACTAGTACTCCTCGCGACAGCACCTCCCTGGCCAATCCCTCTGAGGAAGGACCTGCTTTCTCAGGGACGGGGCACCTTATGGCACCCTCGTCCCGATCTTTGGAACCTCCACGTGTGGCTCCTGGACGGGACGAGGCAGGTTTGAGTACCCTACCACCAGCGGTGGTGGCTACCATCACTTCCGCTAGAGCATCGTCCACGAGACATGCCTATGCGTTGAAGTGGAACCTCTTCGTCAACTGGTGTTCTTCTAAAAATCTAGAACCCACGAAATGCCCCATCAGTGTCGTGCTTTCCTTCCTGCAAGAAGGGTTGGAGCGAAGGCTGTCTCCCTCCACCCTGAAAGTGTATGTTGCCGCCATTGCCGCACATCACGACGCAGTTGATGGTAAGTCCTTAGGGAAGCACGACCTGATCGTCAGGTTCCTGAGGGGAGCCAGGAGACTGAATCCTCCTCGTCCTCCCCTCGTACCCTCTTGGGACCTCTCAGTGGTTTTAACTGCCCTGCAGAGTGCTCCCTTTGAGCCTCTGCAATCAGTGGAGCTTAAGTTCCTGTCAATGAAGACAGCGCTCCTGGTTGCATTGGCCTCCATCAAGAGGGTAGGGGACCTGCAGGCATTTTCGGTTGACGAAGCGTGCCTGGAATTCGGACCGGCTAACTCTCACGTGATCCTGAGACCCCGGCCTGGATATGTGCCCAAGGTTCCCACCACTCCCTTTCAGGACCAGGTGGTGAACCTGCAAGCGCTGCCTTTGGAGGAGGCAGACCCAGCCTTGGCACTGCTCTGTCCAGTACGCGCACTCCGTGCTTACATTGACAGGACGCAGTGTTTCAGGACCTCAGACCAGCTCTTTGTCTGTCATGGTGGGAAGCTGAAGGGAAAGGCTCTCTCCAAGCAAAGGTTGTCTCACTGGATAGTGGACGCCATTGCTTTGGCATACCAGCAGCAAGGTCGACCATGCCCCCTTGGTGTGACGGCCCACTCCACCCGGAGTGTGGCATCCTCTTGGGCTTTAGCGCATGGCGCCTCGCTAACAGACATCTGCAGAGCTGCAGGCTGGGCGACACCTAACACATTCGAGAGATTCTACAATCTCCGAGTGGAGCCAGTTTCTTCTCATGTACTCGCTTCAACTAGCCGGTAAGAGATTCTGCTCAGGTGTCTTCGCTTGCTCGCCATTCCTCTCCACGGACGGGATACGTGCAATATTTTCCTCAGGTGAGCCTAATAAGCCCTGAGTCTCCTCCAGCACTGACGACGTCAACGCCAGAGTTCTGCAACTGAGCAGCTTTCGCGCTTGGCTAGGTGCCTCCATGTGCATGGTTCCCCCTCTGGGCGACCCCCACATGTGTTTTCCACTGTAAGCCTCTTTGAGCATGTGTCTTTCCCTTGGCAAGCCACCTTGCCACCCCTGGGGTTGAAATATTCCACCTGCGGCTGGACACCCCAGTGATTCTCCATATGCAGTTCCTTCGGGTCATATGTGTATTCTTAAGTCCCCCCCCCTTCGGGCTGGGCATGATTGCATATTTCCTCTGAGATATGCTTCCCAGTGTACCTTGGTATTCCTGTGTTAAGTAGGAGTCCTTCGTCCGTGCCAGTCTCACGACAGGGAGCTCAGACTTACGCAGGACACTGGAAGACAGTCGAGAGGTGGCGTGATTACACTGGGAACCCCATTCGTCGTCATCCGACGTAACTCGGAGTGACAACGAAAGGGAACGTCTCGGTTACGTATGTAACCCTCGTTCCCTGAGTAGGGAACGGAGACGTTACGTCTCCCTGCCACTTCCGCTGTACCGCTGGAAACGCCTGAGTTCAGTCTCGGCTCCTCAGCGAAGACATATCTGCATGTTGCCAGCGCACTTCCTTATATACCCCCAGGGTGGGGCGGAGTTACGCTATGCAAATTATTTTACAAAAGCACAATGTTTTGATTTGATTGTAAGTGGACACATACAAAAGTAGAAATATCACAGATTCTTTTTTATATTTCTTTTTTCTGTATGACCATAGATGACGGAGTAATTTAAGTTTATTGTGCTACAATGTGAAGAAAATCCAGAAAAACGCGCGGGCGCGTTTGTCGACCCCAGAGGGTTAAGTCATTGAGTTAAGTCATGTCATTGACATGCGATCTGACCAATCATAATGCAGATACCCGCCATTTTTGTCCGACAAACAAACCAAACCAGTTAGTAGATTAAAGTCAATGGACTTGAACTTGAAAACTTGAAAAATGGTGTGTATTGATTTCTTTTTGCAGTTCTGATGTTCATTCATGTTTAATTCGTGCTATAACTAGAAGAGATTATCAGTTCATGTGCTGCTTGAACTGAGGCCTACATTAAAGCACCACAAAACAGTGTGTATTGTTTTAATTTCATAAAAATTACCAAATTTGAAAGCTGAGACTTTATTTCATACCAGAAGTAGCCTGCTCTGTCTTGTCTGTTGGCGCATTGTCAGTGTCCTCTTTGCTCGGATGTTAAGGACTCGGACTCAAGTCCGACTCGGCCCTCTTTGGACTCAGACTTGGACTCGGACTCGATTGTTAAGGACTTGGACTCGACTCGGCCTCGACAATGGTGGACTCGGACCCAACACTAGTAGATTGGACATTGCATGCCTGAGTTACAGCAAATTCATATTTAATTGCAGTAATATGCTTTAGCACTTAGCTAAGTGTTTGCTAGTATGTTTTAACATGTTTCTAGTATGTTGGTAGGATGTTTAGCACCTACTGGCATTTTTTATATATGTTATTAGGAGTCCAGAACAGTGTTAAACGTCACTTCCTGTTGCCAGCAGGCGGCGCTATGACTATAACTGAATATGAGCATGGACATGTGTTCAGGAGATAACTCTTATCAAACGTGTGAAGTATTGGGTAGATTGGACATTGTATGCCTAAGTTACAACAACTTCCTTTAGCTTTTCTAGCATGCTTTGGAACTTAGCTAAGTGTTGCTAGCATGTTTCTTGCATGTTACATATTAAGTTTGGGGCAGATTGGACTTTCCATGCCTGTGTTACAGCAAATTCCTATTTAATTGCAGTAATAGCATGCTTTATCACTTAGCTAAGTGTTTGATAGCATGTTTTAACATGTTTCTAGTATGTTGCTAGCTTGTTTAGCACCTGCTGGCACTTTTTTATATGTTATTAGGAGACCACAACAGTGTTAAACATGTCACTTCCTGTTGCCAGCAGGTGGCGTTATGACTGTAACTGAATATGAGCATGGACGTGTGTTCAGGACAGAACTCTTATTAACCCTCTGGAGTCTGAGCGGTTTTCTGGGCCCTGGAGGTGTTCTGACATGCTCTGACATTTGTGCTTTTTTCAGTTATTTATAAACATGTTAATGGCAAAGGTGTAAATTCACTCTATATAGCACAAACAGGGCTACCAAAATATGTGATCACCATGCATGTATATTTTTGAATTTTTAAGAGAATAATGTTTATGCGTGGTTATTGAAAAAAATAAAAATGAAAGTTGCTGAAATAAGACCACAAAACTCATAATAAATATGTGTCAATAAGACTTTTGACTAATGGATGTTGTCGCTTCGAGTTCTGGCTTCAAAATTATGTGAAAATAGTCTTGCTTTATCGTTCACATAAAACAATACATTGATTTAAATTGATGTAAAACAGGTTTTGCTTGGAAAGCCAATATGCGAGGGGGGCGTGGACGAGGAGTGGTTTACACCTGAGAATACAATGTCCCACCCACTCTGCATAATTAGCCATTCATTCAGGTTTGACACTGACTGAGCCACAATGCAAGGACAAAAGATATATTTAGAAGAAGACTTATATTGACCATTTAAGATTTTGCTTACATCTATCTTGTAAATATGTTTTGCTATTTTATTAAAAAGGTTACAATTACAACAATAACAATTTCAACAATATTTCAAGTGTACTCTTTCTTTGTAAAAAAAAATGATTATAGGCCTACATTTTATCTATGTATTCATTAGTTTGAATATAGCCAACATTGGAACAGCTAACATCTTAGTTGATGACTTTATTTTTGACAAAAATAGTATTATATATATATAAAAATTGCTAAACAAAAGCTTATTTGATGTGGCAGTATATTCTACAGTAAAAACTGTACCCAAATCTAGTCAACAAAATGTTGCCTTTCATATTTCGCCTGACTGTAACGTTGTTTTTATGAAATATTAGGGCATATAAATGTTAATTTGCAGTTTAATACGTTGCTTATACAAATAGCCTACATTTTATTTCAACATATTTCAGTCATTTTTACTCATCTCAGTATAGCAATACAGTTTGCTAAAACATCATCATTCATTCACACACGCGATTTAAATTTAAACTGTCTTTGCCAGCTGTGGTAAACAGCGCGCATTTCTGCCGTTCATTCATTCATAAACAGAAACCCGATTCACGTGAGAAGGAAAAAAACTTACTACAGTATTCCTCAGCTCGCTCCTCGATATACCCGCACTTCTGAGGTACATTTTCCATTATTATTATTCCTCATAGCGCTGCGAGACGGTGTAAACAAGTAATGATCTGAATAAACTTGTGTTGTCTCGAGCTGATATGGGGGCGTTCACAGGTTTGCGTGGATTGCCTCAATCATTTGCGTTTGAATAGCGCGCGCTCTCCGTGGGCGTGTCACATTACATTTGAATGAGCTGTAATGAGCTCGACTGGAATCGCTCTCTTTTAATACAGATTTCACAAGATGAGAATATTTGTTTTTTATATAAATTACTTCATTTAAAAGAAGAGAATTCAAGCTTCATGCCTGTGTGTCTGTATGCCTGTTTGACTGAGTATTCGCTGAGTTATTGTTCATTTTCGGACGCGTTTCAGAATGGACTTCACTGGCAGAGAGAAGGCAGAACTCGCTTCGTGTTTATTTTTCTTTATTTGGCAAAAAGCACAACACTTTGTTTTTATTGTGAGTATACACAAAAATAATACTCATTTAACAGAATCGATTGATGTATGAAACTTGTTTGTAAAATCAAAGTCAAAAGAGTATTTCGGGTCTCAATTCAACTGATAAGGAAAAAAGCGAGCAGATCACGCCGGCGTGATTGCCGACCTCAGAGGGTTAAACGTGTGAAGTTTGGGGCAAATTGGACATTCCATGCCTGAGTTACAACAACTGTTTCATGGCATTAATAGCATGCTTTAGCACTTAGCTAATATTGCTAGCATGCTTTCGCATGTTTCTAACATGTTTAACACTCAATGGCATATTTTACTATTACTGCGTCCCAATTTGCATACTATCCGTCCTAAATAGTATTCGAAAACATAATTGGTATGTCCCAAATCGTAGTATATTGAAATAAGTGTTCCAAAGATACCCGGATGGTCTACTATTTCCAGTCATAATCCGAAGTGCAGATCGATGCGCACTCTAACAGCTAATATTTAATATTTAATATACTAATATTGACCACAACCCATCGCGTGTTGGACAAGGATTCGGATAGAACTACAAACACGAGTGAAAAGTGTTAAAAAACTAAAGACATGGAGGATGTGCGAGTCCGGCGGTCAGGACAGGACTCTTATAAAACGTGTGAAGTTTGGCGCAGACTGGACATTGCCTTCTTGAGTAACAACAATGTCCTGTTTACTTGAATTAGCATGCTTTAGCACTTAGCTAAGTATTGCTAGCATGTTTTAACATGTTTAGAACTCAATGGCATTTTTAACATGTTGCTAGAACGGCATCAATGTGTTAAACATGTCACTTCCTGTTGCCAGTAGGTGGCACTATTACTATAACTGAATATTCTCATGTAGATGTGTTCAGGCCATGACTCTTATCAAACGTGTGAAGTTTGAGGCAGATTGGACATTCCATGCCTGAGTTACAGCAAATTCCTATTTAATTGCAGTAATAACATGCTTTAGCATTTAGCTAAGTGTTTGCTAGCATGTTTTAGCATGTTTCTAGTATGTTGTTAGCATGTTGTTAGCATGTTTAGCACCTACTGGAACTTTTTTATATGTTATTAGGAGTCCACAACAGTGTTAAACATGACACTTCCTGTTGCCAGCAGGTGGCGCTATGACTGTAACTGAATATGAGCATGGTAATGTGTTCAGGACAGAACGCTTATCAAACGTGTGAAGTTTGGGGCAGATTGGACATTCCATGCCTGAGTTACAGCAACTTCGTGTTTCATGGCGAAACATCGAAATTTGTCAGGCAGCCGAGGACCTGCCCTAGGTATTAGGTCATTACATGTATGTACCGAATCTCGTACACGTACGTGGAACATAGCGGGAGGCGCACTCCGTTGAACTTGTATAAGTGGCGCTATCGAGCCATTTTGCCCAGCCCAATTCTGAAACCTATATCAGATAATATACTGTAGTTACCCTAAAGGCACCGGGGTGGTGGTGACACCGGCTTGGGCCCGTCATCGCTGCTCGCAGCTATATTTTATATATATATATATATAGATATAGATATAGATAGATAGATAGATTTTTTTTTTTTTCTCAAGTGACCTCAGATTGAGCTCATGAACATGTGTCCCAAGTTTAGCGAAAATATCTCTTTCCGTTCACAAGTTATAACCGTTTTAGTAAAAGTGGCCCTGGTGCCATCAAAACATTTTGGTTCCCCTTAGCGACTGTGAATTTAAATTAAGAATTTTTTTGATGATTATTGATAGTCACTGTTAGGGGTGGGCGATATCTCGAAATTTACGATATATCGAGATATTTTTTAAACTCGATATGGATTTTGACATATCATATATATCGATATATTGTTTATATTTAATTCTGATTTCGCCACTTTGCTTGTTTGCCTTCTATGTGCTGTGCTCGCCGTCGCCCTCCTCCGCCTCCTTGCTTTTGTTCCCCCTCCCCTCGCGTGTTGTCTCATTCAACCAAGTCCCCCGAGTCCGGTCAGGCACATCAATCTTTCCCCGCCCAGCGAGTGCTTGAAGTGCGTCAGAAACAGCGCGCGCGCTATCAGTTGTTGTTGTTGGTAATTTTTTGTGTAGCGTCGCCTCTCGCCGCATTGCTTTTGTTTGAGGGCGCTTAACACACTCACACTTAACATGCTCCCCTGTAGAAACGGGCCTGGCAGCTCGCGCCAGGTCTAGACACGGTGAAAGTTTCCTGATTGTGACGGATGGCCGAATTTACATGATGACACATTATAAATTAGCATTAGCCTACCTATTTTGCTATAGATACAGTGCCAAAAAGAAGAGAAGAGGATAAAGACAGAGGTAAAGTGATGTAATGAATGAACAGTTTATCTAATTGCATAGTAGTAAGATACTGTAATTTAATGGCAGTTATTTTTACCTTAAACTTTATGCTAGCAGTTGTTCTGAGTTCTCCAGAGGCCCCAGACAGTGTGATTTTGTAACAATCATGTCAGTTTTTAGACGCATTTTTATCACTTTTTTTTAAATTAATGTTTTACTCTACAGTTGTGCAGTTTTTGGTGGATATATGGCATTTTTTACATTTATTTGGCAAAATTAGTAATGATATTTATATACAGGTTTATTAAAAATAGTGCAATATGTATTATTTCTTCCTTTATTTTACAGTTAAATTATTATTTTTGTATACAGGGATTTTTTTTTTTTTAAACAGAAGCACTTTGTTCCTACATGAACTGCCTACCTATTTGCACTTCAATAAAAAAAAGACTTTGTAGTATTTGGCATATTTGTTTTTGCAGTAGTTTTTGGGGGGTTATTTTTCCTGTAAAGATATCGAGATATATATCGTATATCGAGATATAGCTAAATATATCGAGATATATTTTTTGCTCCATATCGCCCAGCCCTAGTCACTGTCCAGAGAATATTTCTGTAGTGGTTTGGTTCCGATCAGGCTTAAAACCTAGGAGTAGTAGGATTCCAACTATATAAGACACTTGAGCCTACGCTTAACGGTTGAGGAGTTATGAGCCATTTCGTACTTTTGACCGCTGTAGCGCCCCCGTCAGGCCGATCAGGGCGGGCCTTGGTGACGTTGTAGGCGGTGTGAGTACTACCAGCCCCCAAAGTTTCAAGTCTGTACGACTTACGGTTCGGTCTGCCCGATCAGTTTTACATGGAGAATGCTGCATCATGGGAAAATGAACAATTACAATAGGGTTTCAGCACTTCGTGCTTGAAATAATAATCCTAAGGAAAACAATATACCCTTCACCCTTTCAGGGCTTGGGCCCTAATTAAGAACATCATAATTTCAAACCAATCTGATCTGAATGTCTTGAAAGACTGGCACAACTAAAGTAATTCCTGGATGAACGGATGAACACTAAGAGCAGTGCAGTGTTTTCAGAGGCGCTGCAATAGGGCAGACAAGGCAGGCAATTGCCTGGGGCCCCGCATTTTGAGGTGGCCCTCGAGGGCCGATCATTCAAACATTCAGAAATGTTCGTATTAATATAACACGCAGTGGCGCCGCAACACCTCCGCATCCCCCTTAGTGGGACCCCTCTCTCGCAAGGCTGCTTATGCTTTCGCTGCCTGAATGCATGAATTCATGTATTAAACATGAAGAGGACATATCCATCTGGCAGCCAGAAGCGGGGAAAAAAGCAAGATGAAGTGGAAAAGAGAAAACAGGACTGTGGTAATAAGTGATGGAGAATGAGATGATGATGATTGATTGACTTAACACTTACGTTAAGGATAATTAATGACAAACAAATCGTTTCGTTGTTCAATTCACATCTATTTGTCACAGTAGTAACGTTACATATCGTTTTAAAGCATCTTTACAGAAAATACATGTAGCCTATCTCGAGTGATCTGTTATCAGAGGTGACTGTTAAGTAATGGATTTCAGAAATGTACAAAAAAACAAATCACACAATCCACGTTGTTAATTTCAGTTTAGTTTCACTTAATTTTTGCAAGATTAATTACTAGTAAATTTAATATGGTTACGGAAAAACTGTGTTTAGCTAGGGGGGTTGTACTTAGCAACAGCATGTAAAGTGTTGGACGGTATTAATGCAGGCTGAAATAGAAGAATACCATTGGTACAGCAGGGAATAATGCGCACATCACCAGCGACATCGCTTGGATAGTGTCTGTACTGCATTGTAAAACACATGTAAAAAAAAAAAAAAGTAAATTAGTTAAGTTAACATAATTAGCTGATAAACTAACATAATAATAATAATAAAAAAGATTAAATTAAGATCCTAACAATAGGCTATATATTCTTTTGTAGGAGCATTACCTAAGTCCCTGTCACCACCACTTCAGACAGAAGATTCCCCAGTCCCTCCTGACAGTGAAAATGGTAAGTTCAGAGTGTCAGATATAGTGCTAATATAGAATATCCATCCATCCATCTTCTTCCGCTTATCCGGGGCCGGGTCGCGGGGGCAGCAGTCTAAGCAGAGATGCCCAGACTTCCCTCTCCCTAGACACTTCCTCCAGCTCTTCCGGGGGGACACCGAGGCGTTCCCAGGCCAGCCGGGAGACATAGTCTCTCCAGCATGTCCTAGGTCTTCCCCGGGGTCTCCTCCCAGTGGGACGCGCCCGGAACACCTTCCCGGGAAGGCGTCCAGGAGGCATCCGGAACAGATGCCCGAGCCACCTCAGCTGACCCCTCTCGATGTGGAGGAGCAGCGGCTCTACTCTGAGCTCCTCCCGAGTGACCGAGCTTCTCACCCTATCTCTAAGGGATCGCCCAGCCACCCTGCGGAGAAAGCTCATTTCAGCCGCCTGTATCCGGGATCTTGTCCTTTCGGTCATGACCCAAAGCTCATGACTATAGGTGAGAGTAGGAACGTAGATTGACCGGTAAATCGAGAGCTTCGCCTTGCAGCTCAGCTCCTTCTTCACCATGACAAACTGGTACATCAACCGCATTACTGCAGGTCCTGGTTTGATGAGGCCAACACGACAACATCATCTGCAAAGAGCAGAGACGAAATCGTGTGGTCACCAAACCTTACACCCTCCGGCCCCTGGCTGCACCTAGAAATTCTGTCCATAAAAATTATGAACAGAACCGGCAACAAAGGGCAGCCCTGCCGGAGTCCAACATGCACCGGGAACAAGTCTGACTTACTGCCGGCAATGCGAACCAAGCTCCTGCTTCGGTCGTACAGGGACCGGACAGCCCTTAGTAAAGGACCCCGTACCCCATACTCCCGGAGCACCCTCCACAGGCCGCTGCGAGGGACACAGTCGAATGCCTTCTCCAAATCCACAAAGCACATGTGGACTGGTTGGGCAAACTCCCATGAACCCTCCAGCACCCTGTAGAGGGTATAGAGCTGGTCCAGTGTTCCACGGCCCGGACGAAAACCACACTATTCCTCCTGAATCCGAGGTTCTACTATCGGCTGGATTCTCCTCTCCAGTACCCTGGCATAGACTTTCCCAGGGAGGCTGAGAAGTGTGATCCCCCTGTAGTTGGAACACACCCTCCATTCCCCCTTCTTAAAAAGAGGGACCACCACCCCGGTCTGCCACCCCAGAGGCACTGTCCCCGACCGCCACGCGATGCTGCAGAGGCGTGTCAGCCAAGACAGCCCCACAACATCCTTGAGGTACTCAGGGCGGATCTCATCCACCCCCGGTGCCTTGCCACCGAGGAGTTTCTTGACTACCTCGGTGACTTCAGCTTGGGTGATGGATGAGTCCACCTCTGAGCCCTCAGCCTCTGCTTCCTCAATGGAAGACGTGACGGCGGGATTGAGGAGATCCTCGAAGTATTCCTTCCACCGTCCAACGACATCCCCAGTTGAGGTCAACAGCTCCCCACCTCTACTGTAAACAGCGTTGGTAGGGCACTGCTTCCCTCTCCTGAGGTGCCGGACGGTTTGCCAGACGATAGTCCTTCTCCATGGCCTCACCGAACTCCTCCCAGGCCCGAGTTTTTGCCTCCACAACCACCCAGGCTGCAGTCCGCTTGGCCTGCCGGTACCTGTCAGCTGCCTCAGGAGTCCCGCAAGCCAACCAGGCCCGATAGGACTCCTTCTTCAGCATGACGGCATCCCTTACTTCTGGTGTCCACCACCGGGTTTGGGGATTGCCGCCTCGACAGGCACCGGAGACCTTACGGCCACAGCTCCGAGCGGCCGCTTCGACAATGGAGGTGGAGAACATGGTCCACTCGGACTTAATATCTCCAGCCTCCCTCGGGATCCGGTCGAAGCTCCGCCGGAGGTGGGAGTTGAAGATCTCTCTGACAGGAGACTCGGCCAAACGTTCCCAGCAGACCCTCACAGTACGCTTGGGTCTGCCGAGTCTGTCCAGCTTCCTCCCCTGCCATCGGATCCAACTCACCACCGGGTGGTGATCAGTTGACAGCTCCGCCCCTCTCTTTACCCGAGTGTCCAAGACATACGGCCGCAGGTCAGATGAAACGACTACAAAGTCGATCATCGACCTACGGCCTAGGGTGTCCTGGTGCCACGTGCACTGATGGACACCCTTATGCTTGAACATGGTGTTCGTTATGGACAAACTGTAACTAGCACAGAAGTCCAATAACTGAACACCGCTCGGGTTCAGATCAGGGGGGCCGTTCCTCCCAATCACGCCCCTCCAGGTGTCACTGTCGCTACCCACGTGGGCATTGAAGTCCCCCAGTAAAACGATGGAGTCCCCAGTCGGAGCACTTTCCAGCACCCCTCCCAGAGACCCCAAGAAGGCCGGGTACTCTGCACTGCCATTTGGCCCGTAGGCACACACGACAGTGAGAGACCTATCCCCGACCCGTAGGCGCAGGGAAACGACCCTCTCATTCACCGGGGTAAACTCCAACACATGGCGGCTGAGCTGGGGGGCTATAAGCAAACCCACACCAGCCCGCCGCCTCTCACCATGGGCAACTCCAGAGTGGTGAAGAGTCTCGAGGAGTGTGGTTCCAGAGCCCAAGCCGTGCGTAGAGGTGATCCCGACTATCTCTAGTAGGAACCTCTCAACCTCACGCACAATCTCAGGCTCCTTCCCCGCCAGCGAGGTGACGTTCCACGTCCCTAGAGCTAGCTTCCGTGTCCAGGGATCGGGTTGTCGAGGCCCCCGCCTTCGACTGCCGCCCGATCCTCTTAGCACCGGCCCCTTACGGTCCCTCCTGCAGATGGTTAGCCCACGGGAAGGCGGCCACCAGGCACTCGCATACGAGCCCCAACCCCGGGCCTGGCTCCAGGGTGGGGCCCCGGCTGCGCCATACCGGGCGACGTCACGGTCCTCTGTTTAGTTTTCTTCATAAGGGGTTTTTGAACCGCTCTTAGTCTGACCCGTCGCCTAGGACCTGTTTGCCTTGGGAGACCCTACCAGGGGCATATAGCCCCGGACAACATAGCTCCTAGGTTCATTCGGTTACTCAAACCCCTCCACCACGTTAAGGCGGCAGTTCAAGGAGGGGCTAATATAGAATAATTAATTAATTATTAATTAATTATTAATTCTAATATAGAATAATAAAATAAATATTAAATAAGATGCTAACCATATATTCTTTTGTAGGAGCATTACCCAAGTCCCTGTCACCACCACTTCAGACAGAAGATTCCCCAGTCCCTCCTGACAGTGAAAATGGTAAGTTCAGAGTGTCAGATATAGTGCTAATATATTTCAGTATACTGATATGTGCTTTATGAAAGTATTTTGTGACTAAATATCTTCTGTATGTTTTTAGTACCATCCACCTTGTTGACATTGCAACAGCAACCTGCTAATGATGAGGAAACACCACTCACTTCTTCCACATGCTGTAGTGTTGATCTTGACAAAGGTACTACAAGATTCCTAATGTCTCATGACCCTGCAAAATGGCCAAGGATTCTTAAAGATCATGAGCGCTGTGAAATTGTGGGAAATGGCCCAGTCCAAGTAACCGATGCAGTGTTTCCACAACATAATGAAAAAGTTCCTTGACGATTCACAAAAGACAATTATGAGATTGTAAAATCAAGAGATCGTGGCTTGAATACTCTATCAGCACAGATGCAGTATTCTGCTTTGCATGCACACTGATAGGTAAATGTGAAAATGCTCTCAGCAAAGGTAGATTTTGCACATGGAAGAATATAGCCAGTCATTTAAAAGAACATGCTGAGAATATGGAAAGCTGGCATAATCTTCAGAAGAGGTTGCTAACTAAAACAACCATTGATCAAGTCCATCAAGATTTAATGCAGATTGAAGTGCAACATTGGAAAGGTGTTGTAAGGAGAGTGTGATCGCCATCATCTGCCATCTTTCTGAGCGCAGTCATGCTTTGAGGGGCCACACAAATGTTTTATTTGACCCACACAATGGCAATTTCTTGCCACAGGTAGAGTAAATGGCACAATTCGATCCCATTCTAAATGAACAGGTAAGGAGGATTCAAAACAAAGAGGTAAAGGTTCATTACCTTAGCAGTACAATACAGAACGAGATCATAACATTAATTGGAGACAAAATAATGCAGGAGATAGTTAGCAGGGTGACCAAAGCGAAGTACTATTCTGTCATAATGGACTGTGCTCCTGACGTTAGCCATACTGAACAACTTTCTGTTGTGTTGAGAATTGTGAATTGTGAATCTTCTGTTGGAGCCTTCATCACTGAACATTTCTGTGTAATCAGTGATGTACAGGACACATCTGGAAAAGGTCTATATGAGACCCTTTTGGAAAAACTTGAGAAGCACAACTTAAAGATTTCTGATTTTCGTGGCCAATCCTATGACAACGGAAGTAATATGATGGGCAGTAAACAGGGAGTTCAGACAAGCATCTTGCAGCTGAACAACAAGGCATGGTGTGTCCCATGCAGCAGTCACACTCTGACCCTGGTCTTGGCAGATGCAGCCAAGTCATCTGTGGCATCAGTCTCTTTCTTTGGTGTTCTGCAGAGATTGTATAATCTCTTTAGCCCATCTGTGCAGCGCTGGGCAATACTACAGCAACATGTGAAGCATCTTACTGTAAAATCTTTGTCAACAACAAGATGGGAGGCTCGAACTGATAGCGTGAAGGTGGTACGTTACCAGCTGCCAGAGATTGTGGAAGCCCTGTCTGCCCTCCAGAAATTTGCTGTGGAGAAGAAAGACTCGGAAACAGCATTCAGAATGAGCTAATGACCTGGCGTTTTGTCCTGTGTGGTAATCTGGTACAATGTCTTGTATCAGATTAACCATGTGAGCAAAATTCTTCAGAGCCCAAGTGTTTCTAGAAACACAGGGAGTGCAAACTCAGGGAGTGCAAACATACTTGAATAATTTCAGGGAAAGTGGACTTGCTGCTTGTCAAACGGATGCAAGAGAGATAGCAGAAGCTCTAGATCAGTGGTTCTCAACCTTTTTTGGGCCAGCTCCCCCTATACAATATCCAGGTCCCTGAATGCCCCCCACCCCCAAACTAAGCGAGTAGGAATAAGTTTAACAGATGAAATAAGTGCAAAATTATTAATACAATTGAACTATACTCCACAGTGATTAATCCAAAAAACAAGCTATAAGCTACATTGGCATAGCAATCCCAGTGTTTCTCACAGGATTTTGGTAAATCTTTGGTGGGTGGACCTCAGGCCTTCTAGGGGGGTTGGGGGACATGCCCCCCCGTAAGAAAATGTTGTGCATTTTAATGTTAAATTCATCAATCTGGTGCACTTTGAGAGTTCAAAATTAAAAGCGCCAACCCATATTCAGTGTGCAAATTAAACAGAAAAATTCAAACCTCTTTTAGGTTGTGTCTGTCTACATTACACTACTACATAATAATAGTTATAATATTAATCCCATGACAGTAATAGCCATATATTGTAAAACAAATTCACTGAAAAATAAAGGACGGTCATTAAAACGGTAACGTTTGCACTTAGGTTTTATTACGCATTTAGGAGAGTATTGGAAGAAGCTGCTTACATTAACCTTACTTTCGAAAAATAAAGAAATACAATCATGATTTTTCATGAAAAATTATGTTAGAATTGTAGGCCTAAAATACCTTGGTATCAGCTTGTTTTCTTTAATGGTATAATTATTACAATTACAATTGATTTGGTTTGTCGTGATAAATTTGTGTTCATAATCAGTAAAAAAAAAAATCTTCTAACAAGAATAAACACATATGAACAATTAAATTATTATTGTATTATTAATTATTTTTATATCTTGAAACTACCCAAGCAGCGTTTCGCGCTCAGATGTGACGGCGGAATGAATAAATTACCAAAATGTGATTGCAGAATATATTTAAATTATCCATCAAATTGTCATTTTCTCCTTATTGTCTTGCGAGTTAACAATAATGCCTGACCAGTAAATTACTTGGTGAACAAAGAAAACATTTTGGCATTAGGGATTGGAATTAGTTCATGCCTAAAAATGTAAAAGTTTTACCTTATAAATAGAATTTAGTTTAATTCATTTTAAAATTCGTCGCCGGAGTGAATGGGAACATTATTTATTGAAAATATTTGAAAAAAATATAAGTGTTTAAGTCAATACTTTTTAATGGCTTGTCAACTTTCCATTCCTCCGCTGCGTGATTCTATCAGTGCTGGATTCTCGGCACCACCGGATTGCTGTCAGCGCCAAACACATTTTTGAGCGCGTGAATGCTGATTCTCGTCAGCGCTGGATTCTAGTCAGTGCTTGAGCGCAGGTCTATGACTGGAAAAATAATAGAGTCGTTGCAAAAGAAAGATACATAGCTTAGGCTACATGTCGCAATAAACTGGAAGATTTTAGAATGTTAGGCAATTCGTCAAAATACAACTCATCAAAACTCCGCGAATCACAACAAGCACGCGCGGTGAGAACACTCATTTAAACAGCATACAACCGAACTTGACTGCACATCATATTTTTGACATTATTGAAACTGACGAATGTTTTTTTATTTTTAGCGCTGCTGACATATTCTTTCACGCGCACCATAGACGCGCGTGCACACACAATATGATATCACACTCTGCGCATATGTTTTACAACATAATTTAACATATACATAGTTCTAACACTTTTTAAATTGCCCACTTAGAGTGTTTATTACAAATAAATGACTAAATGCTTAAAATGAATAATAGTAAATGAACAAAAATTTGCGTTATATATTTAAACTCGTGAACGCCCCCCATTTACACCTGAACGCCCCCCTTTCAAAAATCTGGCTTCCAACGCCCCCCGTTGTTCTCTGAACGCCCCGTTGAGAACCACTACTCTAGATATTGACATGACATTGCCTGAGAAAAGACAACGCAAAACATCACAGCAATCCCTATATGAGGGCAGAGATCAGACACAATCCACACCAGAAGAGTCTTTCAGAAGAGTCTTTTTTCTGCCCTTGGTTGACTCAGCCATTGGACGTCTCAATGACCGATTCTGTAAGATGGAGGATGTTTATGCCATGTATAGTTTTCTGTTCTCAAAAGAAAACACGAGAGAAGCAATGCATAGTGGATGACTCGAAGACAACTGCAAAAGATTGGAAAGAGCCTTACATGACATGCATTCAGAGGATTTGGTTATGGAGGTCAGGGCTGCTGTCCATACCTTTCCTGATCATTCATCTACTTCACCAAGCGACATGTTAGATTACATCTTCAAGGAGCAGCTTCTGGATTTGTATGGAAACTTGAGCATTGCTCTTCGTCTGCTTCTAACTCTTCCTGTCACCGTTGCCTCTGCTGAGAGAAGTTTTCCACTGAACGGAACATTCGAAGGTCTTTGGATATGGAGGACATGGTGACAGCATTTGCCGTGGCTAAGGCTCGTAAGCAGCGTTTGTAAGGTGGCAATAGATTATAAATATGAAGATTTATGTACTGTATCTTGAGAATGATATTGTATCTTGATAAAACAAAAGTACTTTAATGTTGTAAACAATAAACAATTTATGTTATGTTAGATGTGTTTTGACTACTTTTTGTATGTAATTATATCTCTAGGTAACAAAGATATATTTACAAAAAACTATTTTAGAAAAGCCTCATTGATTAATTTTGCCTGAGGCCCACACTCAATGTTGGTTCGCCTCTGGGTGTTTTTATGAGGCTAGAATGACCTTTGACCCTGAGCCTAAGCAGCGTAACTGACAACAATACAAGTTAATATATAAAAGAGATTCTGCCTGAAAGAGTTCAAAGAGTTATTGAGGTTTATAGTGTCTGGAGTATTTGTGGAAGCTGAATGATAATTAATCCCTCCAATCAAATTTTCTCTCATTTTAGTTTGTGACGATGAATCTACGGAGAAACTGACAAAAGAAGGTACTTGAAGATGTTGTTCTTTGATATATTTATATATATATGAAGAACTGAAACCGCTGAAGTGACGCACTAATCATTAAATAAACATTAACATTCATGTTGTAGCAGAAGAAAACATTAATATTACAGGTTTGGTGACTCATTAAACACTGAGTTTAGGACTGAACTATTCACACACACACACACACACACACACACACACACACACACACACACACACACACACACACACACACACACACACTCTCTCTCTCTCTCTCTCTCTCTCACATACAGTCACACACACACACACACACACACACACACACACACTCTCTCTCTCTCTCTCTCTCTCTCTCTCTCAAATACAGTCACACAAACACACACAAACACACACACACACACACACACACACACACACTCTCTCTCTCTCTCTCACATACGGTCACACACACACACACACACACACACACACACACACACACACTCTCTCTCTCTCTCTCTCTCTCACACATACGGTCACACACACACACACACACACACACACACACACACACACACACTCTCTCTCTCTCTCTCTCTCACACATACGGTCACACACACACACACACACACACACACACACACACATATTGTGATTCCGCTGTATATTTTACAAAGTGTTGCAGAAACATATAGTGTGAAGATAATCAAATATACAACTTCATTATGGGGAATAAACAATTCATAAAAGTTGATAAAATCTAATAATTTCTGTTATGTATTGATGATACAGACACAGGAGTAGATTTCTTTCTCTAAAGTCTCAAATTATTTATCATTTTAGTTGTGGGAGACACAGTTATAGAAGAACTGAGGAAACATGCAGGTATGACATCATCTCAGCTATATATATTTCATCATCTTTACTCATATATGCACATATTTGTAAATATGATCTCACACATGTTGAAGTGTATTAATAAGTGTTGCATTATTTTCTTCACAGTTCAGATCACTATTGATCCTGGGCGTTCACATCCAGGTCTGATGATCACTAATGACCGTAAAACAGTGAGAGACGCTCCAGAATATAAACACACTGGAGAGGGATTTCCATATGAGTTACGTGCATGTGGAGCTCAAACATTTACATCTGGACGTCACTATTGGGAGGTTGATTTAGCACGAGAAGATACACCTCCTAAAAACTACTGGTTAATTGGTGTGGCGAAACATGAAAATCTTCGTGTAAAAGACAGATCTGCTTCAAAGGACAGATCTGCTTTAACTCCATTAAGCGGTTACTGGTTCTTGTGTTCAGACGGTCCTAATGGCTTTTACATCAGCTCTGATCCACCAGTTACTCTCTCACTGACGCCGAGACCTGAACAACTGGGAGTTCTGTTAGATTATGATCACGGTCAGCTGTCATTTTACAGTGTCAAAGAGAGGAAACATCTGCTGACCATGAGCTCCAGATTCACTAGACCTGTCGTTCCGCTGTTTAATCCAGGAGTAGGAGATCCGAGTCCGCTTACAATTCTGGATTGTCCAGAACCTGTAGAATCAGCTGTAGAGTCCAGTGAACCTTTACTGAGCAGCTCAGACGCCTGACTGACCAATCCAGTGTGTTTAGACAGAAGAACGAATATGAAAAAAGTAAATATCTCCTCTCAGATATACATACTAGAAAAGTGTATAAAATCCACAAGTAGAGCATCAAGCTCATGGTTTGATTCCCACAGAGATCATGAATACTGATACTGAAATGTACAGCTTGAATACAGCAGCATCAGTTCAACCAAACGTAAAGGTACGACAACTTTAGATGAAGCATCGCTTTAGATGAAGCAATATTATTACAATAATCCCATAAGATCATCAGATCAAGTGCTGCACATTTGCTGCTCACAGCAACACTATTACAGCTCGAGACACTCTTGATCAGACTGATTCAGGGATCTCGTCTTGCTCTGATACTGACTGAACTGCAGAACAGAAAACTGAACATGAACCAACAGTGTCTGACATTCATCTAGTGTCTGAAACAGAGATGATGACGTGAGTTATTACAGTCTTCACATATTAAAGAGTTCTTCATCCTCTCTGTTACATATATACAGAAACACATGAACTTACTATAACTATACTTTTACTTCCCTGCTTGTACTTTCCCTAACCTGTGTATTAATCTGTGGTCCGACTCTAAACTTGTGTATTATGAATATTGTTGGCTCTTACTACAAACTGCTTGTTCCTCATTTGTAAGTCACTGATAAAAGCCTCTGATAATGAATAAATGTAAATCTTCAGTCTTACAGGAGGAATAAAAGTCTTCATGACTTTAAGATCAAGGGTCACAAAACATGATGCTCAAAAATATATGTACTTTTTTACTGAATATTGATGGAGAAACATGATGTCTAAAATGTTTGATAAAATTGTCTAAAGGTGACTTGACCAAATACTTTTGATATTTAACAGATGATCGTTGTACTTTGGGCTCTTACTTTTCTCTTATAAAACACTGTAGCTGATAATTGAAATGCACATTGATTGATGTTTGTGTTCATTTAATAAAAAACACAATGATCTGAAATGTAAAGTCTGATACAGATGGCTGAGGGCGAATGAAAACGAAAGACACAACTGCATCAATATATAAAAAAATAATTTATTGTAGTTGTAAACATTCTCAGAATCAAACTACAACAGTCACAGTCACTTAGTCTCAGTTGGATGGAGGGACAGATTTTATGTTCCAGAGTGGCAGAGACCTGGAGAGATACTAGGAGGAGTTCCTCGACAGCTTCCATCTTGCCACCTGTGACGACGTCTGTCTAAGCGTAGGATAACAGCAGTCTCTTCCAGCCACACCTCACAGATGTTGTGCAGCCAGACCCAGAGCCCTGCCCACCGCCAACACACTGAACCGAGGAGACTTCATCTGAGACCCGCAGGCGGAGAGCTTCAGCCTGCCGCGATGTGTGAGCCAGAGCCGTTAAAGAGAGGACAGCGCCGACCATCGTCCCGGAGCCAGAGCCCCAGACTGAGTCTGACCAGGGGTGTGAGCCAGTGACATCTGTGGCTGAGGGAGTTCTGGTGGAACTGGACACTGAGGACTGGCTGATAAACTGGGACACTGAGGTACTGCCTCCCACCCTGAATCATTCAATCATGTCTGTTCTTCATCATCGCTGTTTAAAGACAGCACTGAGACCGTTCCATTGACCTGTTGGGAATTGGAATTACCGTTATTGATCCCGTCCAGCTTCCCTCTCTCACCCTCACCTCAGAGCTCAGCCAGTCCTCCAGCCCCGCCTCTGCTGGATGCCTGCAGCCCTTCGTCTTCCCCGGGAACGACTTGCTGCGACGTGAAGCCTCAGTCGTGCATTCACCAGCCCTGCCCGAGCGAGAGGATCCTGTGGCCGTGCCTCCGGCCTCTGATCCCTTCGCTCCACCTCGGCCCGTCGACCTGTCGGCTCCGCATTGGCTCCTCCCACCCTCGGCTCCACCAGAGACCCTCGACACTGAGGCCCCACCGGCTCTCCCTTGGTCAATCATCAAGTCAACTTTATTTATATAGCGCTTTTTACAATACTGATTGTTTCAAAGCAGCTGTACAGAGATAACAGGAAAATAATGCAACAAAGTTGTTTCCAGAAGAAAATACCGTCCCAGTCCAGCTTAAGCAAGTTAAGTGATGTTTCATTTTTGTTGTAAAAAAGCACTCATTGTCACATCCTCCCCTTTGGTCTCCAGAGCCAGCAGTGTCACTCAAGCCCATCCACTCTCTGTCTGCACTCTGAGCTCCACCTCCATTGCCGACTCTTCCGTCGGTCGTCCCCCAGATATCGTCAGCCAAACCCCCCCTCCATCGTCTCTGCCGTGGGCTGTCGTCCTAACTGCGCTCTGGGTCTGTACCATCTGGCCACTCCTTCCATCATTGCCCTCATGGATTCTCCCACCATCAGTTCCTCCATGGAGTCTCTGCCTGTCTGGCTGCCTGTTAGTACCAGCCCTTCTCCTACTCCTCACCCTCCTCCAAAACCCCCTCCCTCATCTCCTGTTCGGTTTTGTTACGGCGCGCCCTTCTGGGGAGGGGGCTAATGTCACAGACACTCATTCGTCAGCTGCGTCTGAAGACTTAGGCAGTGACTTGTTGCCCTGCTGCCCTATCAGGCAATGACTTTGCAGACAGCGTCTGTGCACCAAGGCACCTCACGAAACTGATTTCGGACAGACTTCTGAGGCAGCCTAACGGTGTAATGATCTACAGCAAAATAGAGCGAGCTTCACTGAAAACTAGGTGAATATTTATTTACTACAATAGTGATTTCTCGCTAGAAATGACTTCATAAATGGAAAACATTTATCAAAAATTTACATTTTTACACACAAACTGACCACCAGCCGCAACTTTCAGACGCCATCTTTACGTTTCTAGCTCAACTGTCACAGAATGGAAAGCACAGGATTGTGGGATATCGAAGGATAGATCTATGCTGCCTTCACAAATCGATCAGATGAAGGAGTCTCAGGAGACAGGAAGTGAACTCGGCATTATAAAGCAAACACAAACGAGACGATAATCAAACACAGTTAAAACACAGAACTCATAATGACGTAACCAAGGAGACAAACGAGTGGCGGGAAAATAGAATGAAGGGAAACAGGAAACTTGTGAAAACAAACTAAACTTCCATGATAATGAAACTGAGGCTGCGTCCTAAAACTGATCAATGCTGCCTTCGGATTCCAAGGTTGGTAGGCATCACGTCCGAACAGGGCCGTGGCTAGAGGATTCGGGCTCCCTTGAAAAAAATATTGATGTGGCACCCACCAATATCATATACTGTACAATAGATGAGCATGGAGGCCCACATATAACAGAAGATGGTGGTGTTGTTGTAAAACCTTTATTTTACAAGTTAAATGTTTATATAAAAATTACAACTAATAAAAATAAAAACTAACAAAAAGCAAAAAATTGTTAAATAATAATAAAACCAATTTTTAAAAAAGTAACAGCAAAATAATGTTTTCCCCTTCAGTCTGTTATAATTCATAAATCAAAAAGTAAACATTTAGAAATTGACAAGAATACAATCAAATAAAAAAAAATGAAATTATTTATTGTCTTATTTTTTTAATAAAGATAAAATGGAACTGGTAATATTATTAAATTACGCTATAATTTATTCATTCAAGTGCAGTGTGTTGTATTCGTGTTTTCTTATTCCCAGCGAAATAACAATACAACCTGTCTTTGAACCTGTACAATACAACAATACAACCTGTGAACTCGGCATTAAATGATTTCTGATCGTTACACGCTGTTGAGCGCGTTCTGTGGCCATGAATAATACCCGTTTCTTAGAATTAATAAATGATCAATACTGAGTGTTCGCTGGACGAACTGATTAATTGACTGAAAAATTAATTTAGCTACATCAAGTTAATCCGATTAACTGATCCAAATATTCATAATTAATCATAAAAGTATTAATATTTCCTCTTTGAGCTAATAGTTCAATGAATAACACATAATGACCCACAGGTTGTTGTTGTTGTTTTTTTCAATCAAGTATATACCATAATACTTCACAATCACTATTTTGGTCTTTGCCAATTAAAATTAACCATATTTTCAAGTCAAACTCTGAAGATCTCCAAAACACTTTAATTAATAATAAAAAAGATTGAATAAATCCATCTATAACCCTGTTAGAGGATCAGATTAAACCCTTAAACAGGAAAGATCAGATTGTTCACTTAAACAGGGTCAAACAAAATGCAAACCCGGATTTCTCTATGACAATATTCATTACCATGAGCAGAAGAACAGGCTGATGAAGCTTCTCTCCTCCTCCTCCTCCCTCCAAACTAATGACGTCATCAAAAGGAGTTGAATGACGTAGTTAGCAGTTTTCTACAGCATCTAAATTAATACATTTATTTTCACTAACAAAATATTCATAATTATATGTATCATCATGTGTGCTAAACGCACGACATGTGTTAAATTATTAATAAACGCATCCTGTTTTTAAGGTAGCGTCGTCTCTGTCGTCCTGATCATCGATCCATATTGATCTACAATATCGCACACCGCAGGCTTTTCCTATCCTGGAATTTTTTTTCTACAGTGGATCCATGAGGGAAAAATCCTTCTACACGTCACTGTCGGTGCGACGAGATCTGTATGGTTTTTACATTGTTTATTAAATCGCCTCGTAAAAACCAGTAAAAACAGAAAACACACATGTATATGCATGTTCACACCGCAAAGATTATTACACAAAAACACATCTAACAGAATTAAACTGAATATGAAGCGTTATTAGTCATCTGATGACGTCTGTTTTATTGGAATCGCGTTATTTATAGAAAGTGAAAGTAAGGAGGAAAATCGGGAGCAGGCTTCATATATTCTGATTTTCGTCTATTTTATGGTTTATTTCGACTCTATGATTGTGTTGAACAGCTCATATTCATCTAAACCAACCAGATTACTGTGATTTAACGGAAGAGTCTCTGTCTCCGGTGAGTAAATGTCTCCTCGTTGAACACGACAGTCTGATCATATCTCTCTCATATTATCCGCGTGTTTGAGGGAGAAATCCCGCAGCGTTTGTTTTATTTGAGTCTGTATTTTCACAGGAATGATGTCGATTATCATCATCGCTTTACTGGTGAATCTCCTCATAGAGACTGGTAAGAACAAAACAAACAGGTTTGGATTTCATTCAGATGGCTGACATATTCCCCACAGGCCTGCTATTGTAACGTGCTGTTCGGTTGCGTTTTCTCTCGGTTTGCCCTTTTTAAATAATATATAGCCTATATATTAAGTCTTCCAGTGGCGGCTGGTGAATAATGTTCTCGGTGGGACTGTGGAATATCAAACAAGTCCAGCAAGCGTGGCACCTTGACTTTGATACACTTGATTATTCATAAAATCAACTATGATGTGTTAATTTACCAGTTCCGGTTAAATTTTGGAATACCTCCATGACCGATTTAAACAAATGAGACAGAGGACAACTACAAGAAAAGTTACACTTTACAATAAGGTTTCATTAGTTAACATTAGTAATCTACTTTAGTTAACATGAACTAAGAATGAACAATACTTCTACAGCATTTATTAATCTTAGTTAATATTAATTTCAACATTAATGCACTGTGAAGTAACATGAACAAACAATGACCAACTGGATTTTTATTAACTAACGTTAAGAAAGATGGTAACACTTTACAATAAGGTAAATTAGTTAACTACCTAGTTAACATGAACTAAGAATGAACAATACTTATACAGCATTTATTAATTTTAATTAATGTTAATTTCAACATTTACTAAAACATTATTAAAATCAAAGGTTGTATTTGTTAACATTACTTAATGCTCTGTGAACTAACATGAACAAAGAATGAACATCTGTATTTTTATTAACTAACATTAACGAATATGAATAAATACTGTAACAAATGTATTGCTCATTGTAAGTTCATGTTAGTTAATACATTATCAAATGTTAACAAATGAAATCTTATTCAGCAGTGACGGCTTGTGTTGGTCTTCCCCTGATCACTAGTCCAGGTTTTGCTGAAGACTACAGTTTGTCTGGTCAGAACAATGATTATTAAATGTGCAGAGGCTATGTGTGGTTCTGTGAATACAAAATACAAATATAAATATGGATATAAACATGTAAAAACACAACACAGTATTAATAAAGCTTATTTGGTAAAACTGATCAATAAAAGGTAAATTATAATATGTGAATAAATTGGAATGGGTGTTCAATTTAATGTGACAAATGGTGCGTTCAAGTCATGTTGTAAAGATCATATTTACGAGTTGAACACACATGAACGCCACCACAATGCCGTAAATACGAGTGGAAAGCTCTGGATTATTTTAAGCCCCGATCTACGAGTTACCACAATACTTAAAGATAGTGATATTTTCAGGCTTTTTTATTTACAGCAAAGTAAGCTGATTGCCTGCACAAAATATGATAGCATTAGATTATAACAATATAATATGTAATGATAAGGGACCGTTCGGTATTTATGGAATGGACCACCGGAGGAAAATAGGGGAGGGTCATGTCTTTTTATCCTTTGTTGAGGGGAGGGTCACCCACCTTTTGAATTCATGAAAACAGCAACATTTCAAAGTGGCTTGTTTGGTGCATGTTTTTACATCGCTATCAGATGGGTCTGACCCAGCAAAAATCCAGTTTGGTGCTGTTTGACAGTGCGCGCGCGCTTCGGGGCGTACACGCTCAGAAAAAGTGCATCATGTCAGAAAGCAGAGGTTAACGCCTGTTTCACACACACTCCGTGTGCAGTGTGTATGTGCAGGAGCAGCATGCTATAGTGCTTTCACATGTGCTGCGTTTGCAGTGTGCAACTGATCACAAACTCACTATTTTTATTTCAAATCCAGAAGTTATCAGCAACTTTTATTAAAAAAAAAAGTTTTGTCAGCATTGCGATTCTCTTTATACACATATACACACTTTAATAGACGTATTCACGTTTAAACACAATTTAAACAACGTATAATTCAATGCATACTTCTATATAGATTTATATATTAAGTTGCTCAAGCAAGTGGTAAAATATTAAACCATGTAGCCTACTTATATTAAAATCACAAACATTTTAAATTAAAACTTAAAATTGACATAAACAGCCGACTCTCATGTCTTTTCTTTTGCATTTCAATTTAATAGGCCTATAATAAATCTTGCATGTCACAAAGAACTTGTTTTTCCACCTCCACGAATGAGACGAGTGTTGTTCATTATGTCGCCTTGTTGAGGTAAATTGTAGTTTCCCTTGCTTTACCCCGGTCTTAAAGTAAAAAGATGACTGTGAAAAATAGTAGTATTTAATTAAATACATTTATGGTGAGATTACTAGGCTACAATTTATTTAATTAAATGCATTTATGGTGAGATTATTATATTTTCATGTCAATCTGTGTTCATTTTGACCACGAACCATGTGCTGTCACTTTAATTCAGCGCGTGCACAGAGCAAAAATAGACTCGGTGCGGAAACTATCTCTGCACTGCTGTATACACACCGCACCTGGAACGCGTTCCCGGACCGCATCCGCGCGCAGTGTGAAAGCTCTAACATGGGTACAGGCACCACATACGCACTGCAAACGGATCAGTTTGGAGGGTCATAGAAAAATTTATTGCTGGCAAAGGGAGGGTCAAGTCTATTTTGACTATAGATCTCAAATCTCCTCCGGTAGCCCCTTAAATAAAAAAACGAACAGTCCCTAAAGTTTACATTGGCTTCATAAGTGAATTAAAAACTTAAAAAAGCAAAACACACCTGATGCACATTCCTTGTTCTTCATTTTCTAGAAGTAGAGTTTAAGATCTTTGCTGTATTTTTGTATAATTAATTAAGAGGACGTAACCAGCCATCTTACTCCGACGAAGTGACTTGAACGCACTGACTTCCCACACGTGTGCGCTAATGCTGTGCACATGAGCATGGCTTCTGCGGTCAAACTAAGATGTAAACAACTTTGAGCGCATACATGATACCTGAGACGCAACACCGCATCAGTGCTTACAAGGAGTAAATTAGTGCTGTCAATCGATTAATTTTTTTAATTGGATTAATCGCACACTTATCGTGAAATTAAGCATATTTATCTTGTTTTTCTGTATTTTCTGCAAGTTTCAAGGACCTTTGAAGACTTCAAATATCCATTTGATTTAAGGAGTCCTTTTAATTATTTTATATAATAAATGTATGCACATCAAAGAACCCGTGAAAAAAACATTAAACTTGACAGAATTCACGGTTTAGTATGTGTACAGAGCAACAACACAGAGCTTGTTGTCATTTTTGACGAGTTAAGCTGCAATACCGAACAGGACCACAAGGAAACGCCTTATAAACCGCCTTGACTCGAGTGCATAAACCTACGATTACTAAACACAGCAACGTACACATGACAAATCAAACATTATCCTGAGTGTGTGCGGAAACAACTGTGTCTGTGCATAAATGCAGCGTTCGATCAGTGGTCGAGAGCAAACATACACGCTTTGCAGTGGCATGATGGGTTTTAACTTCATTCAGGAGATTTTGGGTAACTGCACAACTGACAGATGACTTTGAGCGCACCGCCAATGGTGTGTGTGTGTGTGTAAGTAACAAAACGACAAAAAAGCGACAAAACGACCAACTTTCGGATCCTGCACTTAAGCCTATAATTTCGTTTTTAAACATTTTATTATGTATTTAAAAGTTGCAGAATGGATTCATTTGGAGACTCCGAAATCGGCCGAGATAGGCAGGCATTTGCTTAGATGAATTTGTGTCTTTGATATCTCTGTGTGTGTGTGTGTGTGTGTGTGTGTGTGTGTTGTTTGATTACAGTATTGTACTTAACCCTCTGAGGTCTGAGCTGTTTTCTGGGCCCTGGAGGTGTTCTGACATTTCTGGTTATTTCTGTTACTTGTGACATTTTCATGGCTAAAGTCTAATTAAACTGTATTCAGCACAAACTCTGCTACAACAATATATCAACAGCATGTATGTAAAAGTTTGTAGTTTTGAGATAATTACATTTATGCGTGGTTTGTGAAAATACAAAAAAAAATTCTCACTGAAATAAGGCCATGAAACCCATACTGATTATTTCTTCACAAGACTTTTGAAAATTGTATCACGTAGCCTAGAATATTTGCTCCAAAACAATGTGAAAATCACCCTGACTGCTCATTCAGAGAAGACAATATATTGATTTAAAAATTTTACGACGTGTTTTGTGTTAGAAAGCCTTATGCGGCAGCTCATTAATATGTAAGCTTTTCTCACCTGAGAAAGACAAAGAACCTCCCCAACGGCCCTATTAGGAGCTATCCTAATATAGCTCCTAATAGCCCTGTCATTCTGAGCAACCTTGCACAATACTGTAAATGAGGAGATTTAAAAAAGAATGGCTTTTAAATTGTTTGGATTTATTTACAACACAACATAACCCAAAGATACACAACAAATGCCAAAAAAAAAACACTTCAAAGACAGACCTTTGTGCCATTCCTAAAAACATTATACATACCTTTAATTTCCAAGGTGTTTGATTTTCACTTTACCATGTTCATGTTCCAGAGACTCATGTGAATGTTGAAGTCGGCAGGACTCAGTGGCATCTGGGCCCTGAAAAAAAAGTTAACATACTGATATCAAGAGAAAGGCCTGCACGATTTTGGAAATAAATATTAGATTTTTCTGGTTAAAATTGCTTTTTAAAGTTCACAAAATACACACACACACACACACACACACACACACACACAAATGTTTCCAACAATATATAATATAATGAACACAAGGTTTGTTGTGCCTTGTAGGCATAAGCTATGCGCAGTGCTGGGTAAAATAATAATAACAATAGATAGCAGTATAGATCTTCCAAAATATTTCAGTAACAACCAAGCTAGAGAAAAATATATTGATTATCATGTTACTTCAAATGTTTCCATTCGTTATGATGATATGAAATGAGATAATAGTAAAAACATGAAGCCGTTTGGTGCGTTTTGCTTTTCAAATGTTCAAATGATACATTCAAACGCGATCACGCTGCAAAATCTGATACATTCAAACGCGATCGCGCTCAAATATAAAACATTATGGTTACCATACATATCTACGTTTGACCAGATATCCACAAACACAGTAGGCTTAACAGTAAACACGGGTCTAAATATTCCCCATATATCTAGCAACAGTTCAACTGCAATGTGACATTTATGCAACAATAACAAACTAATATGTAAAAATTTCTTACCTTAAATCTTTCTTGTCTACAAATCGCGTTCTTCTTCTTCTGAGGTAGCCTAAATCCAATGTAAGCTCTGGCGCGTCTTTCAAACACAGTAAGGAGTAAGTTACGAAGTCTCTGCTTCTTTGTTTTGAGGTGATGAGGGCGTTTTACAGGTCTGCGTTTCTCCGCATGGATCATTTGCATGTCAATCGCTTGTGCGCTCGTAGGCGTGTTCAAATTAAATTTAATGAGGACGCGTTTGAGAAACTGTACATGCCGCTGCTTTCGTATGGATTACTTAAAAATAGAATATTTGTTTTTTATATTATTTACATACTTTAAAAATAGAGATTCCAAGCGTTGTATAGACATGCGTTTCAAGTCTGTGTGACAAACATTCGCTGAGTTACAGGTCATTTTCTGTCGCGTTTCAGAATGAGTTTCACATTGAGAGAGACGGCAGAACGCGCATCATGTTTATTTTCTTTGTTTTACGGAAAACACAACATTTTGTTTTTATTATGAGTGTACACAAATAAAAGAAGACATTTAACAGCTTTGAATGATGTACAACACAAGTATGTAAAATCAAAATCAACAGAGTATTTTGCACTGATAAAAAAAAAAACGAGTAGATCACGCCGGCGTGATTGCCGACCTCAGGGGGTTAAGATGGTGGTGTTAGACTAAATAAATGGTCTTTTAAATATCATCTGCATATCTCCGTTCTGTTGACTAAACATTAGGCCTAATCCAACTTTATAATTGTGTATCTTTAATTTGATGTTACAATTTCATCTACACATAAGTATAATTTCAATTGGTTACATATTTCTCATTCTTTAGACAGTTGTTGGAGGAGCAAGATGGTGTTGGAGGTGTTTGATGTTTTGTCAGATGAACCAGTCAGTACCAGTCATGTCAGTCCTCAACGGTACACAAAAGTTAAGGGAGTCTCAATCCTCTAATAGTGCAGTAACAGTTGATCTCACCCAGTCTGCAAAAACATTTACAGTGAGCTCACAGTCACACACATGACATGGTCTGTCTCTGTATAGTTCTGCCTGTGTAGTTGAAGTAATACCGTCTAATATGTATTGAATGTAAACTGCGGCTGAACCCTAGTATGATGCTGTTCTTGAATTCATAGTTATTGCTTAGCTTCAACACTAGTCTGTTTTTTTTTCCTCCGGTCTCGACTCGGTCTTGGTCTCGACTTGGTCTTGGTCTTGACTTGGTCTTGGTCTTGTCTTGGTCTCGATACCCTCTGGTCTTGGTAGTGTCTTGGTCTCGGTTTAGGCGGTCTTGACTACAAGTCTAAAAATCGTAAGGTCTCCTTAATGATGTGCCCCATGCTCCATTCATTAGTGCCTTCGGTTTGATCTATCCTGGACAGAGATTTGAGGAAACACCGGACTGCACTTTAATCTACTTGGAAAAATTATTTCAGAATACTTCAGAATAAATAAAGATGTAACATTTATTTGTCAGGTAAAATGTATCATGCCAATTACACAAGTGATTAAAAACCAATTCAGAAATAATAAATACATGACATCAATTACTCAAAGATGACTCTAAAAGTAAGCAATGCATTCCTGACGGAGACATACAGCGGTGTGTGAGTGTGTTCCAAGTGTAAGACTTGAGGAAACACGGACACAGCACTGCATGGGGGATGTTCCTGGTTACAGGTTCCCAAAGACTGCTCCGTCACCTACCCTTAAATACCCAGACCAGAACAAAAGGGTTATAGCAATATTTTGTTGCTTTGGGTCAAGTCATGTACCCCAGGGGGTAACACTTGAGGAGAACAGGATTCTCCTAAGTTCTCAATCTTTCTCATTAAACCAATGACTGCAATGAAATTAAGACCATTTTACCAATCGCACTGAGACATTTAAAATGATACCAAACATGAAAAGGAAAAACAATAGATTCACAAGATACATTATATGTGATATATAGACATTCTCAGTGATCTTTTGGTGACTTGAATCAGGGAGAGAGGGAGGGTGGAGGGAGAGGGGGATGCAGAGATAAGGAAGGAGAAGAGTTTGGACGGGACAATGTCCTGTGCTCTTTCTTTGTGATCTTCTGTCCAGGGTGCGTTTTATTGCTTTATTGCTTTATTGCAGGGTGAATTTTAACTCAGCTTTTGTTTTAGCAGGAAAATCTATTCTTACACGCTTACTGCACAACTCCTGTGCATAGCTCTTCAGAAACAATCACAGAATATGACAGAGCTTGTGTTATAAAGCAAAGCACACATTGGAATAAATAATTAACTAAAATCACAATGCGAGTCTCTATTCTCTCTGATATCGCTGATGTAATCAGCCTGGCCTTCTTTACATTATTGCTGTTTTGGACTGATTGTTTGAATGAATTCGATTACTGGATTCACTGAAAGCTTTCCCAGAGTTTAACGGCTTAAAATGGTCTGATCACAAACAGAGAAGCAGAATCGGGTTCAAGTCAAGTCAAGTCATCTTCATTTATATAGCACTTTTAACAATGTAGATTGTTCCAAAGCAGCTTTACAGTGATAATAAGAAATTAAAGTAACAGAGATTGTTTTGGCTTTACAGCAGCTCTAGAATAAAGTTATTGTCCAGCTAAAGTTAGTTTTGATTGATTCACTTCCGTCGCAACGATCATTAGTTATCAACTTATGGGCCGCTAACACAACACCGCTAAGTTCCTCCTGAACTTGAAGCTTGTGCTCGAGCCAGTCCGCAAAGTCCAATAATGTGGGAATAGTGACATGAAGAGGATGTGTGTACCTCTTGAAACTGGACCTGAGGTGATGTGGCAGTTTGCTCATCAGTCTGGACACGTGACCCATACTCCAGCTCGACATTGCCTTTCTGGCCCAGCTGTTCCAACATACCAGGGAATGCACAGTCTGAACATGCTAAAAGCTTTCACATCTTCGCTCCGAATGTTCAGTCCATACATCAGTTCTGCAATGTGTTGTAAAGCTAGCTGATGGGGTTGGCCATACATTGTATGGAGGTCTCTTATGGTGTTTGGTCCTCTGGGGAATATACATGATTATATGAGTTGTGGAGTGAGTGCTGGTGAACTGCAGGTCTCCACTCACCATCTGCCCCTCTGAGGAGGACGTCACCGGTCCCTCTCCAGACCCAGAGCCCAGCCAGCCGTCCACATTGCCCAGCACTGACTTCATGCTTGAGCCCACCGCAGACACTGAGCCCCAGCCCGCCACGGAGAAAGAGCCAGATCCAGCGCCTGAGCCACACTTCGCCACGGAGCCCGAACCCAAAGACAGTCTGACCAAGTGCACAAGTTGGCTACATCGTCCATACCTGTGGGGTTGCTTGTGGAGTTTGAGGGCATGAGTTGTGCCTTGCCTCTGGAATTTATTTAGAGGAATTGGAGAAGGTAATTTTCACTGATTGTCCCATCCCCGCTGGTCCCGCCCAGCTCAAAGTGTCCTGTGTCTCCAGAGTTCTCACCTAGCTTCTCTCTTTCCTGCCTCCTCTTCCTATAACAGCCAGTTCCACAACCCCACCACCGCTGGTTCCCTTTAGGCCCTCGGCTCCTCCTCTGACAACTCTCCACTGTGTGGATCTACCCAGGGTCGTCTGATCTCCAGCTCAGCCCATTAAAGAGGATCCCCTAGCTCCGCCTCCAGCCACTGATTCTGTCACTCCACCTCGGCCTGTCGACCTATCGGCTCTACCTCGGCTAATACCTCCCTAGGCTCCACCAGAGACCATAGTCCTTGAAGCTCCACCGGGCTCCCTCATCCCTCCGGCCTCGCCTTGGTCAGAAGTCACCCTACATTGGAGGGTCTTCTGCTGCGCTCCGTCTCTTCACCCCTTCTGCTCCTTTGGGCTCCACCTTGCTTCCGGCTCCACCTCGGTCCTCAGTCCACTGGCTCCACCTCAGTCTTCTGGCACCCTGGCTCCCTCCTAGACACTATTCACTGCGGCTACACCTCGGGCTCCAGGACCATTGGTGTTGCCCTGTCCATCTTTGCCTTGGTCTCCACCTCTATCAGCTCCATCTCCATCCATCGTCCCCCTGGTGTCGACAACCAAGCCTTCACCATCCCTCCCTCAACTCTGCCGTGGGCCATTGTCCTGGCCGCACTCTGGGTCCCCGCCTGGGTACTCCTGCTCCTGGCTCCTCCCTGGTTCCACCCACTGTCATCGATGCACTGGTCTCTACTGGCACAAGCGCCTTTGGTTCATGCCTTTTGCCTGCCCTGTTGCCGAGCCCCACCCTCTCTCCTCAGCTGGACTGTTACAGCACGAGGACACGCCTTCCTATAGGGTACAGCTTACTGTATGTTCTGTTCTAGTTTTGTTTTCACTCCGTTTGCTCTGTTTACATTTTCCTTAGATCCCTAGTTAGTCTCCTAGGCTGTTATTTAGTTCTACCAGTTCTGTTTCACGCTAATTACTCCCCATCTATTTAAGCCTTGAGTTCTCCTTAGTTCGTAGTCCGTTATCGTCTATTTATGTGGTTGTGTTTGTATTATTATTATTGTTGTTATCTCCTGCGATCCCCTGACTGTTTCTGTTGTGGATTTATTAAAGACTGTTTTGTTTCTACTCCTGTGTCGAGCACTTCAATACAGCCACCAGCCGTGACAGCTATAGATCAACAAATATTCATATTTATTGAGTAAATCATATACGTATATCAACACTTTCCATTGGATATTATGGCACTGGGTTAGAATTACACATTGTAGGTTATTTAGGATAATGTGACACTAAACTAAAACCCGAATGCTATAACTCTTGACAACAAGGTCATAACAAAAAGATTGCTTGCTTCTATGATTTACAAAAAACAAAAAAACTAAAAACTATATCTTAACCAAATAACAATTATATAAGCAAAGAATAAGCAAATATGTTTGGTGCACAATAAACAAATCAAACACGTTTAAAATCAGTGGAAAATCAAATGAAGAATTTCAAATGCTCATTATGTAAGATATACAAACAAATACAGTTTGTGCATAGAATATTTGCACTAATGCATATGCATTATTGACTAAGGCATGGTATATTTCATTGGGTGTGTCTTTCTGTCTCTCTCAGTGTCGTTCACTGTTGTGGTTCCTCGTGATCAGACAGTGGCTCTTGTCGGGTCCACAGTCACTCTGCCCTGCTGGATCGCTCCTCCTGAGAACGCTGAAGCTCTGGAGATCCGCTGGTACCGTCAAGAGTTCAGCAACCCTGTTCTCTTCTATCAGCATGGGAAGATCCAGGACGTCCAGGAGGAATCGTTCAGGAACAGAAGCTCACTGACTTTGCGCTCAGATCTGTCTGGTGGACTGAAGGATGGAGACGTCTCTCTACGGCTGGAGAAACTCAGGATTCAGGATGAAGGTTCATTACACTGTTATGTCAGTGGAGAAAGTAAATATGACAGCAGAGAGGTGGTTCTCAAAGTCACTGGTGAGTCAAAAAGTACAATTCATTGTATTATGGACCTACAGCTCATTATAGGAATAGTTCACCTGTTTTGTTTCATGATTAGGCTTTTCTCCAGATTTCTACTACTATAACTCTTGTAGAACATTGATTATATGTTCTTAGTTATAAATGAATCGCAGTTGTACCTTTTGGATATCTATAGTTATGACGTCAGTATTTGCCCCGAATGTGTGGGCACTAGTTTGTCTGAAACTACATGTGATTAATATCCAGTTCTTCAGTAAAGAATTAACGTCATTCAAAACTGAGTTATGTGTCCTTCATTCATCAACTCTGTAACCAATGGAATGTCAAACCCAGTTTTGACCCAAAAAAAGATCACGCAGCCTCCATTGAACCACTGGAGATGCATTTACCCAAAGAAATTAAAAATATACTTGCACAGTGTTTGTAGAACATCTGTCTCTTCTCTTCCAGCTTTAGGATCCGCTCCTGTCCTGTTTCCACAGCCTCTGGATGATGGACGTATGAACATCAGCTGTAAGTCCAGCGGCTGGTATCCAGAGCCGGACGTCACCTGGATGTCAGATGAGCGAATGGCTCTCCGTCCTGGAGGAGTGTCTCGCAGTCGTGGAGCAGATGAGATGTTCTCTGTCCACAGCTGGACGGCTGTCTCTCACTCGGACGCTCAACTGGTCTCATGTTCAATGTCTCTCAAGACTGGAGAGTTTAGAGAAGGAAAATTGAACATAAAAGCCATCGTCTCTTCAGGTCAGGGAACATTTCACTCATAATCATACATGTTAAAGTTGCAGAACATGGCGGGATATTTCATGGTAGTTATCTAAAAAAAGTGATCAAGTTAGCTTTTACTTCAGCCCTGTGATCAAGTCAAGTCACCTTCATTTATTTAGCGCTTTTTACAATACAGATTGTTTCAAAGCAGCTTTACAGTGATAATAGAACAGAGATGGATTTTACAGCAGCTCTAGAATAAAGTTATTGTCCAGCTTAAGTACATTTTTTGATTGATTCACTTCCGTTGTAAAAATCATTAGTTATTAACTTATGGGCCGCTTACACAACACCGTTTCAACTGAAAACAGAAAACTTTTAATGCGTTCTGGCCGTTCATTTGCACGACAACTGTGTTTGGCGGCTTGAGAATGCAAACTTTGAAATAGGTTCCAAGGTGCAAGTTTTGAATTTTTTTGAAAACGTTATCATCTTTTGATTGATTGATTACTTTATTATCCCCATGGGGATTTTTTTTCTTGTGTTTCAACATGCGTACACACAAAGAACCAACAATATACATAAATATAAAAAACACGGAAAACACCCCCCAAAAAAAAAAAAAATCATTACTGAGACCCGCTCAGTAAACACCAAAACTACCTTTCATTTAAGAATAGCTTTACTAAGGCATCTGGTTTCATACATTTGTTCAAGACCTCTTATAGGGATACCAAGTAGTTTACTCGCAATACTCCAAACTTTCCTAAGCGAACTCTTTTGTTCCACTGTGACATTTTCAAAACAACAGGTGATACAAAATGTAAAAACACTTTCAATAAAAGAATTATAAAACATTATCATTATCATATACACTCAGCTAAAGGATTATTAGGAACACCATACTAATACTGTGTTTGACCCCCTTTCGCCTTCAGAACTGCCTTAATTCTACGTGGCATTGATTCAACAAGGTGCTGAAAGCATTCTTTAGAAATGTTGGCCCATATTGATAGGATAGCATCTTGCAGTTGATGGAGATTTGTGGGATGCACATCCAGGGCACGAAGCTCCCGTTCCACCACATCCCAAAGATGCTCTATTGGGTTGAGATCTGGTGACTGTGGGGGCCATTTTAGCACAGTGAACTCATTGTCATGTTCAAGAAACCAATTTGAAATGATTCGAGCTTTGTGACATGGTGCATTATCCTGCTGGAAGTAGCCATCAGAGGATGGGTACATGGTGGTCATAAAGGGATGGACATGGTCAGAAACAATGCTCAGGTAGGCCGTGGCATTTAAAAGATGCCCAATTGGCACTAAGGGGCCTAAAGTGTGCCAAGAAAACATCCCCCACACCATTACACCACCACCACCAGCCTGCACAGTGGTAACAAGGCATGATGGATCCATGTTCTCATTCTGTTTACGCCAAATTCTGACTCTACCATCTGAATGTCTCAACAGAAATCGAGACTCATCAGACCAGGCAACATTTTTCCAGTCTTCAACTGTCCAATTTTGGTGAGCTCGTGCAAATTGTAGCCTCTTTTTCCTATTTGTATTGGAGATGAGTGGTACCCGGTGGGGTCTTCTGCTGTTGTAGCCCATCCGCCTCAAGGTTGTGCGTGTTGTGGCTTCACAAATGCTTTGCTGCATACCTCGGTTGTAACGAGTGGTTATTTCAGTCAAAGTTGCTCTTCTATCAGCTTGAATCAGTCGGCCCATTCTCCTCTGACCTCTAGCATCAACAAGGCATTTTCGCCCACAGGACTGCCGCATACTGGATGTTTTTCCCTTTTCACACCATTCTTTGTAAACCCTAGAAATGGTTGTGCGTGAAAATCCCAGTAACTGAGCAGATTGTGAAATACTCAGACCGGCCCGTCTGCCATCAACAACATGCCACGCTCAAAATTGCTTAAATCACCTTTCTTTCCCATTCTGACATTCAGTTTGGAGTTCAGGAGATTGTCTTGACCAGGACCACACCCCTAAATGCATTGAAGCAACTGCCATGTGATTGGTTGATTAGATAATTGCATTAATGAGAAATTGAACAGGTGTTCCTAATAATCCTTTAGGTGAGTGTATGTCAAGAAAGTTTCTTCATCACTATTAGTATCCTCACTATTCCCCTCAAAACGTGAACAATTTTTTTAACCTATTTGTTAGCTCCAGATCCCCACTTTTACCATCTGTGATTGTCATATTTGTGTTATACTCTCCTTTACTTTTATGTGATACACATCGTCCTAATACCTTCCTATGCCTGTTTAGAATTTCCCTGTGACATTTTAGCTTCAATTTTTTGTTCATATAGGGCCTTATCTAACTTAATTTGTCTTTTAATTTCCCTTTGAATGTCCCTTTTAGCTAAAACATCATTATTATAATATGCTACCATCTTCTTATTTAGTAGTTGTTTAAGTTTCTTGATACCCATGGCTTATTATTTGGAAATAATTTATAGCTTTTCATGGGTAGAACTGACTCCACACAAAAAATTATATAATCAGAGACCACATTTGTGTGAGTATCCCCATCAGGGTTTCAAATGTTTACCACAAAGTACACTCAAAACATCCTCGAAGGCACATAATACTCTCTTAATTACACATCTTTACAGGCTTAACCTGAGGCTTCTCTCTTCCAATAAGTCTTTGATATCTGGGTCGAAGATTAACAACGCTATGATCAGATCTACCCAAAAGAGGTAGCGTCGAGGCAGAAAAGGCATCTTTAACGTTGCCTTAACACTTGTCCAATGTCTTATTTTTCCTGGTGCAACAGTTCACATACTGGTAGTAAGTCCTCAAACAGTTTTTCAAGGAGCAGTTATTAAAGTATCCTAAGATAAATTTGGGAGCATCAGGAGACAGAGTATCAAGCCATTTCTGTGTAAACTTCATAAACATGAATCTGTGAAAACGGTGATGGCGTGCACATGACGTGTTTAGTCTATAGGTTTGCGAGTTTTACGTTTGTATGGGTAATATACAGTATCTCACAAAAGTGAGTACATCCCTCACATTTCAGCAAACATTTTAGTATATCTTCTCAAGGGACAATACTAAAGAAATTAAACTTGGATATATTTTAGAGTAGTCAGTGTGCTGCTTGTATAGCAGTATATATTTACTGTCCTCTGAAAATAACTCAACATACAGCCATTATTGTCAAAATAGCTGGCAACAAAAGTGAGTACACCCTAAGTGAACATGTCAAAACTGTGTCCAAAGTGTCAATATTTTGTGTGAGCACCATTGTTATCCAGCACTGCCTTAATCCTCCTGGGCATGGTGTTCACCAGAGCTGCACAGGTCGTTGCTGGGACCCTCTTCTACTCCTCCATAATGACATCAGGGAGCTGCTGGCTGTTAGACACATGATTCTCCACCTTCCACTTGAGGATCCCCACAGCTGCTCAATAGTGTTCAGGTCTGGAGACATACTTGGCCACTCCTTCACCTTCAGCTTCAGCTTCCTTGTCATCTTGGCGGTGTGTTTGGGGTCGTTATCATGCCGTTCGGCCCAGTTTCTGAAGGGAGGGCATCATGTTCTGCTTCAGAATGTCACAGTACATGTTGGAATCCATGTTTCCGTCAATGAAGCGTAGCTCCCCAGTACCAGGAGCCCTCATGCAGCCCCAGACCATGATGCTACCACCACCATGCTCGACTGTAGGCAAGGCACAATTCTCTTGGTACTCCAAACCAGGGCATCGCCACACATTCTGGACACCATCTGAGCCAAACAAGTTTTATCTTAGTCTCATCAGACCACAGGACATGGTTCCATTAAATCATGCTCTTGGACAGGTTGCTTTCAGCAAACTGTTTGCAGGTTTTCTTGTGAGCCAGCTTCAGAAGAGGCTTCCTTCTGGGACGACGGCCATGCAGACCGACTTGTTGCAGTGTGCGGCGTAAGGTCTGAGCACTGACAAGCTGACCTTCCGCTTCTGCAACTTCTAAAGCAATGCTGGCAGCAATCGTGCGTCTGTTTTTTCTTGAAGCCAGCTTCTGCATGTGACGCACAGCCCGTCTTGGAAAACCTCTGTACTCGCAGTTACCAATCTTCTTATAGCCTAGGTCAACTTTGTGGAGAGCAACAATTCTAATTCTCGAATTCTTAGAGAGTTCTTTGCCATGAGGTGCCATGTTGAACATCCAGTGGTCAGTATGAGAGAATTGTACTCTAAGCACAGATTTGAACTGCTCTAATACAAGATACAACAATTTGTATGGTCAGAATACAGAATTTTCACTCGTTTCCGTGAATCCATGCAAACTGGAATCATTTTGAGAACGTTTTATCTGTACAGAGGTAATGGGAAGGAGGCCTTCACAGGGGAGAGACTAGTTGACACTTCAGGACTGCGTTGTCATCGTGTCCAGACGCAGGTCCTTCATCAGATTTGGATACGGCCTGGATCCGGCGGACTGCGGTAAACCTCGGGATAAACAGAGAGACTAATATTAGCGTAGACACCATTCTTCGTATGATGTAACGAGTATATCAGGATTTATGGGAAGTGTTCCCGGTTCGGGCTGACCTAATCTATACAGCCTAACATTGTAATAATAATCTTTTAACTGATTTGAATAATATAAATGTATAATGTTTTATGTGTATGCCAGGTCAAAGAGATGTGTTTTTAGTCTAGCTTTGAACTGACAGAGTGTGTCTGCTTCCCGGACAATGTTAGGAAGACTGTTCCAGAGTTTTGGTGCTAAATAGGAGAAGGATCTACCGGCAGCAGTCGATTTTGATATTCTAGGTATTATTAACTGTAATAGACGTGAAGGAGTATAATGCGTTAAGAGCTCGCTCAAGTACTGCGGAGCTAAACCATTTAGTGCTTAGTAAGTAATCAGCAATATTTTAAAATTGATGCGATGTTTAATAGGGAGCCAGTGCAGTGTTGACAGAACTGGGCTAATATGGTCATACTTCCTGGTTCTGGTAAGAACTCGAGCTGCTGCGTTTTGGACCAGCTGTAGTTTGTTTATTAAGCGTGCAGGGCAACCACCCAGTAGAGCATTACAATAATAGCCTTGATGTCATGAAAAATGCGGAACAATTAGTTCATGCGTTCATTGAGAGCATATGGCATAATTTAGATATATTTTTAAAATGGAAGAATGCGGTTTTACAGATGCTAGACAGGTGACTTTCAAATGAAAGATTGGTATCAAAGAGCACACCCAGGTTCCTAACCGATGAAGAAGACTTAACAGAGCAGCCATCAAGTGTTAGACAGTATTCTAGGTATATTACGTGAGGAACATACATTTATACATTTCCAACACCTTAAATGTTTTCCTCTGTGACCTTAACTTGAGATTAATAATTTAACTTTTAATTTACATTTTGTGCAAATATAATTAGCTATAAACATAATTTATAATAAATACATATTTCCATAATAGATGTCATCAATCCCTCTTTTTACATCCATTATTTTCTCTTGGATTATGCAAATGCTAAATGGGTTGCAATTGGCATTTTTATGTTGACTTATTTTTTTTTAATTATTGTTCTACTTTACTGTAATTGATTTATATATTTTGAAGGTGTTTGGATTGATCTGGTTTCTCTTTCTCAGATTCATCAGATCCATGGAAGGCTCTTTTCTTCACCTTTCTTATTTGTGCACTTCTGGGTTTAGTTGGGTTGATCCTGTACAAATACAGACATAAACTAACAGGTACAATCTGGTTAAAAGATTAAAAAAGATTTAGTCTTCAGTCTTTATTTAACCCTTTTCATCTCATAATATTTTTTATCTGTTTTGCAGGGAAGAAACAAGCAGATCAAAGTAAGTAACAAATTCATGTCATTAAAGGGTTAGTTCACCCAAAAAAGAAAATTCTGTCATTAATTACTCACCCTCATGTCGTTCCAAACCCGTAAGACCTTCATTCATCTTCGGTAACAAATGAAGATATTTTTGATGAAATCCGAGAGCTTTCTGTCCCTCACCAAAAACAAAAATAACGACTTTACTCAACAATCTCCTGTACTCCGTGTCAGTGTCAGTGTCTGTTCACGTTGTAAAAACAGTGCAGTGCTTCCGGGTTCAATGTCAGAAGGCAGGCTCAGTATTGGACGGCTCCTGCGTCAGCATCACACTCATGCGTCATGGTGTCCACTTGAACATCTTCAGACACTGACACTGAAGAGAAGAGATTATCGTTATTTTTGCTTTTTATTTAATAATATTTAAGTATATCTTAGTACAAAGATGTTGTTTCATTGAAGGTGAATCAATAAATATGACACCGTTATTTTAAAGGTAGGGTTGCAATAGAAAACTAGCTTTGAAAGCATAAGATCCCACCCTCCCTTCAGAGCATCTCCAAAGCCACACCTTCTTCAAAACACTTGAACGCGTAGAGCAATGAGCAAACAAAAGCCTCACAAGAGACGGTGTTAAACGTACAGTATGTCATTCTTTTCGCCGCTAGGGGTCGCTAACCTCTTACAATAACAAAGGTGTAGTTTGATGACGCAACATTTGCTAAGAACTATGGATCTTGTCGTCAACGTCAAGATGACCGATCTTATAATGTTTATGGATGAGTAAATACATCGATGTTTTTATCATGACTGTGATATGAAGCAGTTCAGTTCGAACTACACAGTTGTCCACGTCTGTCGCCTTGGTTACTATCAGAGGGCTCAGGTTCATAGCTCTGGTTGCTATGGCAGCACGAGCGGAAACCAGGGAGAACGCGGATATGACGCCATTGACGGCGACAAAACGGAAATAAAGAAACGGTCCGTGTCTTCGAATTAAATTACAAATTTCTCCTGGTTTGAAAGTTGTTGGAAACAGTCGGCATAATGTAAGTACACAACTAAAAAAAATATGTAACATAGATATAGTGATTTTTGCTATTTTTAAAGCAAAAAAGTTACATATTGTACCTTTAAAGTACCTCATGACTCAAAGCACATAACATTACAATTATAATGAACAAACAACTTACAGAGCTCTAGTTGTACCACCTGACTGCAGATTCATTTCGGTGTTGATAGTTTTGCCATTGAAACGTATAAATTAGGACCACAAACCTCTCAGAGTATAACGTCACAGGTTATGGCGTGAATGCAGCATAAGCTCATTGCTTTGGTTCAGGAGGAACTGCAAAAGGCGGCTGCTGTTTCGTTTGCGGTGCTCAGTGACTGTCGTCTGTCTAACTGCATAACTGTGACTGTACTATACTATAGCAAAGACTGATGGATGACTCGATGAATATACATGATGTTAACTAATCTGATCTCTATGCAATCTGGAAAGACTTTTAAATGAAAAAGAAAATGTTTTTATGCCAACTAATGCATAGAATGGATGAATCCTAGTGATATGTACTTTTACACAAACAAGCTGGACTCTCTTTAACGTCTGGAATGGTTAGAAGTGTAATTTAATGTGGTTTATTGTTTTTCAAGTATTTGTTGATTTATGATGAACCCCTTCAATGATATTTTCTCTGATTTTAGATTGTGAGCAAGGAGTTATGAACTACAGAAAAGGTATTAGTAGCTGTCTGTTCTTTGCAACTTTAACGCTAGTCAATATTAAGAACTGCAACTGCTTCAACCCAGAAATCATTACTTTCCATACACGGTAAAAATAAAAGCTTCTGCTTTGTGTTTATTTAATTTACTATCATCTTTCATAAATAATTTTATCAGCATAAAGAGCATCTTGTGCTTCACCGAATCAAGGAAATCTGACCTTCTATTCCAGGAGTTAATTTTATGTCATATTACATTGTCATAGATTATGTTTAGATTTTTTGAATCCCAGATATTTAGACCCCACTGTATACTTTATGAACTATTTAAGAAATAATATATGCAGTTTCTTATAATTGTCTACCAGAGCATAATGTGAATATAATTAAACATACAACTTCAATATGGGAAATGAACAATTCATGAAAGTTAAACTATTTATTTTAATTGTATGTCCTCAATTACAGCTGTAGTTTTCCTTCTCTAAAAGCTCAAATTATTTATTTCTTATTTAGTTATGGGAGATGAAAATATAGAAGAACTGAGGAAACAAGCAGGTATGACAATATCTCAGCTATATATGCACATATTTCATCATCTCGGTTATATACGCTCCTACAGTAAGTGTAATGTCATCTCACACACATGAGGAATAATAATTGTTGTTTTATCTCTTCTTCAGTTCAGATCACTATTGACCCTGAGCATTTACATCCAGATCTGAAGGTTTCTAAGGACTGTAAAAGAGTGAGAGACGCTCCAGAATATAAACACACTGGAGAGGGATTTCCATATCAATTATGTGCATTTGGAGCTCAAACATTTACATCTGGCCGTCACTATTGGGAGGTTAATTTGGCACGAGAAAATACACCTCCTAAAAACTACTGGTTAATTGGTGTGGCGAAACATGGAACTTTTCGTTCAAAAGACAGATCTGCTTTAACTCCATCAAACGGTTACTGGTTCTTGTGTTCAGACGGTCCTAATGGCTTTTACACCAACTCTGATCCACCAGTTACTCTCTCACTGATGCCGAGACCTGAACGACTGGGAGTTCTGTTAGATTATGATGACGGTCAGCTGTCATTTTACAGTGTCAAAGAGAGGAAACATCTGCTGACCATGAGCTCCAGATTCACTGGATCAGTCGCTCCGCTGTTTAATCCGGGTGTAGGTGATGAGAGTCCGCTTACAATTCTGGAATGTCCAGAACCTGTAGAAACACCTGTAGAGTCCAGTGAACCTTTACTGAGCAGCTCAGACGCCTGACTGACCAATCCAGTGTGTTTAGACAGAATATGAAAAAAGTGAAGCATCAAGCTCATGGTTTGATTCCCACAGAGATCATGAATACAGATAAAATGTACAGCTTGAAGACAGCAGCATCAGTTCAACCAAACGTTAAGATACAACAACTTTAGATGAAGCATCGCTTTAGATGAATCAATATTATTACAATAATCACATAAGATCATCAGATCAAGTGCTGCACATTTGCTGCTCACAGCAACACTATTACAGCTCGAGACACTCTTGATCAGACTGATTCAGGGATCTCGTCTTGCTCTGATTCTGACTGAACTGCAGAACAGAAAACTGAACATGAACCAACAGTGTCAGCCATAGAAAACAACAACAAAAAACAACAACATTTTAGTCATAACCCGACAGATTAAGGCAGCTGCTGAGATGCTCTTGATGGAATGTAAATAAAACTAAAAGAAAACCATTTCTCCTTTAGGGGAACTATATTTGAGTGACCTCTTAACCCTGGAGAACCCAAGAACCCTTTTCTTCTTTGGAAAATTATGAACTATGCATTAAATTACTGCTGTAAGTTCACTGAACACCAAAATATCCACTTTTTCAATTTTAACCCTTTATACCCTAATTTAGGATTAGGGCCAAATTTGACCCATTGGGCTTTAGGCGTATCATTTCAAAGAATCACAATAACAAACATTGTCAATGCAAACTATTTTAAATTTAGGAAAATAATCAGTCAACCACACAGCTACATTTAACAATGTTTTTTTTTGTTTGTTTTTTTGCTTTATTTGTTGCATGTTAGAACTGGATTCCAAATGTGGCCAATGGAAACGAACACAAGGCCAAAATCACGGCTGAAAAAAACTAACACCATGGGTCTTTGCTTATCCAAAAATCTGTTCTGCTAGAGAGAGGAACTCACACTAGACATTGTGGTAGTCTTTGAAACAATTTCTTTTTTTGTTGATGCAGAGAGGAACTGCCCATTTTTCACAGTGCATTTCAGTTTTGAGGTCCTTGCTCATACGCCATACTCCCTGAAAAGATATACTACTTTATTAGTCTCTGGCCCTGTACTACTGAGGTAACTTATTAAAATATATTATACAAATGAAATTATTTCAGTGCTTTAGCCAAATACAGGACTGTTACCATTCTCCATCAAAGTCACTCAAAGAACCAAAGGGTCATTTTTGACCCGACATTTTTTTAACCCATACACCCAGAGGGTCATTTTTGGCCCATTGTTTTTTGAACTAGCTCAGAGTCACTAATTTATCCAAAAATAATATAAAACGTACTTCTAGGCATTCTGCAAGCTAATACTTAATAGATTAACAAAAAATACACAATTTTACCAACCGCTGGTTTGCTGAGAAGACGATTTTGTTTGGGTAGGTTTCCAGCTCAACAAAACAGCATGTGGTCAGCCATCATGTTACTACCACTCTGGCACTTGTGAGTTCAATATTCATCCACTAGGTGTCTCTATGCAGGGGTCAGAAGTGGCACTCTGGGTTTTTGAAGTTAAATTTGACAATTATTATTTTTTTGTTCATTTTGGCTAGCAGCAATTAACAGCGGCCAAATTTGACCCCGTGGGTTCATTAGTCTGTGTTAAACAACAGAATATATATATATTTTAAACTCTTGTAAAACGCTGCCATGCTTTATGATCATTAACAAACGTCAATACAATCTTTAGAGTGAACCAGTTCCGCATCCGCTCTCAAATCTAAATTAAATGATATCTAATTAAACACAGTAATAGAAACCTTTAACAATCAGATATTCGCAACATCTGTAATCATAATCTTGAATATTTCATTAATTATGCAGCGCTTCATTTTTGCGTTCCACTGCACTGCTTTTTTACTTTTTCTCTGTAAAGGCCTGTTCACACAATAACTGTAATGATAACGATCAAGACAACGATCAAGTTTTTACAAATCGTTCTAAATATAAAACAATAGCAGACTCCACAGCACAACTATAACTATAATGGCACAGAATAATGATATCATTGGAATCGATTTCAGAACAATTTTTTTCCAGCTGATGAACGATAAAAACATTGACAGCCAATCAGAATCCATCCTGCTTTAATGAGCTCGAGCATTTGAAGCGGCAGACGACAAAAATGAGAATAAACAGAACGATATTATGCGTTGAGTGGATGCTAATATAGTTAATATAGTGGGTCGCTAATATAGCTTCGTTAGGTCTCCTCTATTCTTTGAGCCTCCGCTCCCCTGAACTCCACCTACACCTGCGAGCTCAGCCAGGGGTCCCTGTGACCCCTCACCCCTGTGAGCCTCCTTAGTTTCTGCACTCATCCGGAGCATCGTAGGGCCTCCTCTCGCCTTAGAGACTTGCTTTATAGAGGCTTCCGCTCCCTAGAGCTATGCCCGGATAGCGATATCAAGTATTTGGGCTCTCTGTGAGCCTTCTTGATAGCGGTCCTAAGTGTAGGACGTACTTAGGCCTCCTTTCACTTCGGAGTGTCATCATGCTGAGGTCTCCGTCCTGAGGGCTTGACCAGGCAGGAGTACTGAGTAGTTAGGCTCTCTCTGAGCCCCCTTGGCTACTGCTTTCAGGTTGAGCGTTGTCAGGCTTCCTCTCGCTATAGAGAGTTGAGTTATAGAGGCCTCTGCTCCTCAGACCTTCGCAAGGATAGTGATATCAAGTAGTTAGGCCTCCTCTCACTGAGAGAGTTATTCACTGAGGCCTCCGCTCCTCAGAGCTCCACTAGGATAGCGATATCAAGTAGTTAGGTCTCCTCTCGCTGAGAGAGTTATTCACTGAGGCCTCCACTCCTCAGAGCTCCACTAGGATAGCGATATCAAGTAGTTAGGCCTCCTCTCACTGAGAGAGTTATTCACTGAGGCCTCCACTCCTCAGAGCTCCACTAGGAAAGCGATATCAAGTAGTTAGGCCTCCTCTCGCTGAGAGAGAGTTATTCACTGAGGCCTCCACTCCTCAGAGCTCCACTAGGATAGCGATATCAAGTAGTTAGGCCTCCTCTCGCTGAGAGAGAGTTATTCACTGAGGCCTCCGCTCCTCAGAGCTCCACTAGGAAAGCGATATCAAGTAGTTAGGCCTCCTCTCGCTGAGAGAGTTATTCACTGGGGCCTCCGCTCCTCAGAGCTCCACTAGGATAGCGATATCAAGTAGTTAAGCCTCCTCTCACTGAGAGAGAGTTATTCACTGAGGCCTCCGCTCCTCAGAGCTCCACTAGGATAGCGATATCAAGTAGTTAGGCCTCCTCTCGCTGAGAGAGTTATTCACTGAGGCCTCCACTCCTCAGAGCTCCACTAGGATAGCGATATCAAGTAGTTAGGCCTCCTCTCGCTGAGAGAGTTATTCACTGAGGCCTCCGCTCCTCAGAGCTCCACTAGGATAGCGATATCAAGTAGTTAGGCCTCCTCTCGCTGAGAGAGTTATTCACTGAGGCCTCCGCTCCTCAGAGCTCCACTAGGATAGCGATATCAAGTAGTTAGGCCTCCTCTCGCTGAGAGAGTTATTCACTGAGGCCTCCGCTCCTCAGAGCTCCACTAGGATAGCGATATCAAGTAGTTAGGCCTCCTCTCGCTGAGAGAGTTATTCACTGAGGCCTCCGCTCCTCAGAGCTCCACTAGGATTGCGATATCAAGTAGTTAGGCCTCCTCTCGCTGAGAGAGTTATTCACTGAGGCCTCCGCTCCTCAGAGCTCCACTAGGATAGCGATATCAAGTAGTTAAGCCTCCTCTCACTGAGAGAGAGTTATTCACTGAGGCCTCCGCTCCTCAGAGCTCCACTAGGATAGCGATATCAAGTAGTTAGGCCTCCTCTCGCTGAGAGAGTTATTCACTGAGGCCTCCGCTCCTCAGAGCTCCACTAGGATAGCGATATCAAGTAGTTAGGCCTCCTCTCGCTGAGAGAGTTATTCACTGAGGCCTCCGCTCCTCAGAGCTCCACTAGGATAGCGATATCAAGTAGTTAGGCCTCCTCTCGCTGAGAGAGTTACTTCCTGGGGCCTCCGCTAGGATAGCATTGTGAGTGGTAGGACTCTGTGAGCCTCCTTGCAAGATGTCCTGACCGTTGGGTGTTGCGATGCCTCCTCTTGTTTTTGAGAGTAATCAATACTGAGGCCTCCGCTCCTAGAGCCTGGCTAGGCGGTAAGGTAGTATGCTAGGTTGCTAGGCTCACTGGGAGCCTCCTTAGCTACTGACCTCAGTGAGTGTTGCGATGCCTCTTGTTTTTGAGAGTAATCAATACTGAGGCCTCCGCTCCTAGAGCCTGGCTAGGCGGTAAGGTAGTATGCTAGGTTGCTAGGCTCACTGGGAGCCTCCTTAGCTACTAACCTCAGTGAGTGTTGCGATGCCTCCTCTTGTTATGAGAGTCATCGTATTGAGGCCTCCACTCTGCTGAGCTTCACGGGCCAGCCAGACTGAGTTTAGCTCCTTTCTGATCTTTCTCTGTTCTGCCCTAAAGTTAGTGTCTTGTTGAGGCCTCCACTCTTCAGCGCTGCCTCAAGAGGTTCAGAGTGTTAGGCTCTCTTGATGCTGGCCTGAATATGAACGTAGTTAGCCTCCGTTCTTGAGAAGCTCCAGTCTATGACTGCTGGTGTTGACCATAGGGATGAGGACTCTTTTGAGTCCCTTGACTTAGCTCAGCCAATAGGGCACTCATCCCTTCAGCATTGGTATTCCGTTCCCCATATCGACCCCTAGGGGACGCAGGCCAAGTTCCCTTTCGAAAGGGAAAGGTTCCCATGGTTCCCTGAGAATAGGGAACTAAAAGCTATGTCCCTTTGCCATGGTTCCAGCATTCCTGCACGTCTCTTTCAGACAAGAAGTGGATGACGCATTGCACAGGTGCCCTTTTATACTCTCGGTCTCACCTGTAGTTACGTCATAAGTGCCGCCTGCCAATGTCAATGCCAATGATTAGATTTCCACTTCAGACACCGGTCGCACCCAAGGCATTCCCCTATAGCGACCCCTAGGGGACACAGCACGAGTTCCCTATTCTCAGGGAACCATGGTTACATGCATAATCTGAGATGTTATAGTTATCATTCTTGGTGTGATCGGGTCTTAAACATGCGCTTAGACTAGATGGACGTCTTTGACATTTGCATTTTCAAGACACCATGTCTTGGTTTAAATGGTTTAACCCCCTGAGGTCGGCTATCGCGCCGGCGCGATAGGCTCGTTTTTTTCCGTATGAGTGCAAAAAAAAAAAAAAAATAAAAATATTATTTTTTATCTTATATGCTTGTGTTATACATCAATCGATCCTGTTTAGTGTGCATTTTTTTTGTGTATGCTCATAATAAAAACAAAGTGTTGTGCTTTTCGCGAAATAAAGAAAAATAAACATGATGCGAGTTCTGCCTACTCTCCGTCAGTGAAGTCAATTCTGAAACGCGTCCGAAAATGAACTGTAACTCAGCGAATACTCAGTCAAACAGGCATACAGTCACACAGGCATGAAGCTTGAATTCTCTTCTTTCAAATGAAGTACTTTTTATAAAAAACAAATATCCACAGTTTATATAATATGTATGTAAAGAGAGAGGTGTCAGTCGTTCTCATCTCAGCTAATTAAGTTTTAATGTGACTCCGCCTACGGAGACCGCGCTATTCAAACGCAAATGTGAGGCGATCCATACAAACCTGTGAAACGCCCACATCCGCTGGATAAGGCCGGTGAAACACTGGATGCGTGGCGTAAGCGTCTCAGCTGCGTGGCGTGTCCGTTTTTATTTCGGCTCCCATCCATGTTAACAGTTTAGAGTTTGCACACTGCCTGTGTGAGACGCGCGTCTCAGGCGCGGCACGAGCCGCGTGGAAAACACGTGCATTCTAGAAATAGAACCGACGCCTATTTTTCACGCGACACGCAAGCGTCTTGGAAGCGTTTCCATGCAAAATTGAATAGGAAAATCTGTTTATTTGTCATTTTGACACGAATACATATTAATAAATGTCCTTTTGATGTTTAAAAGTGTCTAGGTTTTGACATAAATGCAAATATAAATGTAATTTTACAAAATATGATCGATTTTCAAATACTGCTGTATTGAATGAACAGCTTTTAGCAAACTCTATTGCTATACTGAGATGAGGAATATATACTGTATGTGTTTTGTCAAAAATAAAGTCATCAACTAACTAATGAATCCTTTACTTTGAAATACGTATGATAAAATGTATACTTTAGTTTTGAAAGACGTTGACTAGTTTTGAAAAGATTATAAAGTATGTATGTGCATGCATATATATATATGTGTGTGTGTATATATGAAGAGTTCAGATGCAAAAGCCTCTAAATGCCATCTGAAATTTTCTCCTAGAATGATCATTTTTATGAAGCTTGTATATTTAAGTTAGCTATAGTGACACACCTGAATGAATGGCTCATTAAGTATGCAGGGACGTAGTCTCACCAGGTGTGAACTACTAAATATGCATGATGCTGTTGGAGCGTTTACGCCCCATCCGCATATTGGCTTTCCAAACTAAAAGTGTTTCACAAAACTAAAATCAATGTATCGTTTTTTTGTGGATGATTAGGCAGGATGATTTTCATATCATTTTGAAGAAAAAACACTAGGCGATGAAATCCATTAGTCAAAAGTCTTATTGCCATTTAGTATGTGTTTTGTGGCCTTATTTCAGAAACTTTAATTTTTAGTTTTTTCGATAACCATGCATAAACATTATTCTCTCAAAAATGAAAACATGTACATACATGTGGCTCACATATTATGGAAGTCCTGTTTGTGCTATATAGAGTGAATTTACACCTTTGCCATTAATATGTTTATAAGCAACTGAAAAAAGCACAAATGTCAGGGCATGTCAGAACATCTCAAGGACCCCAAAAACACCCCAGACCCCAGAGGGTTAACCTAAAAAAAACAAACATCTTAAAGGATTAGTTCACTTTCAAAAAATGTTTTGCTGATAATTTACTCACCCCGATGTCATCCAAGATATCCATGTCTTTCTTTCTTCAGTCGAAAAGAAATGAAGGTTTTTGAGGAAAACATTCCAGGATTTTTCTACACAGAATGGACTTCAATTGCAACTAACTATTCCAATGTTCAAAGAAGGTTCAAATGTCCATTTCAGTGCAGCTTCAAAGTCTCGACACGATCCCAGTCGAGAAATAAGGGTCTTATCTAGACAAACGATCGGACATATATATAAAATAACATGGTATAGTTAGTTGCAATTGAAGTCCATTCTGTGTAGAAAAATCCTGGAATGTTTTCCTCAAAAACCTTCATTTCTTTTCGACTGAAGAAAGAAAGACATGGATATCTTGGATGACATCGGGGTGAGTAAATTATCAGCATACATTTTTTTTTTAAAGTGAACTAATCCTTTAAACATTTTCATTAATCAGTGTAGGGTTTCGAGAACGCATTCTGAACTTTGGCGTTTTTAAAACACAATGTCACATTAACGCACATACGCTAACCACAAAAACCAGCGCGACGCAGAGTAACGGTCAAAGACGTCCATCTAGTGCATATTTACACTGAAAAACAACAGAAAAGCAGCGCAGTGAACACAAATATGCACCCTGTGTGATCCAGCGCTTTGGCTGATATCATTTCTGATTCATTATTTTATAGGGAACCCAAACATGCTGATGTATTGAACTGCACTTGTTTATGTGTGAGTGTGAAATCACAATCTTATATGCTAAATGATTTAATTTAAACCGTTGACAAATAAATGTATTAATGAAATAGGTAGGCTACTAAATGTAGGTAAATGGTAAGACTAAATGTTTAACATGTGTAAATATAGCACAACATATTAGGGCTGGGTATTGACAAATTTCTCAATTCAATTTCGATTCACAAGCTTGTGGTTTGATTGAGTTTTGATCTCAATTCGATACATATTCATTTGGATTTATATCAGGTCCAGTAAATATAAAATTCTCAAAGTAAAAAAAAAAGAAAAACTCAGCTAAAGCTGAAAATACAGGGAACCCGGTCAATTGATACATTACTATAATATCAAAAGTAACTGATTTATATACAAACTTTTAAACTGTTTTTATAACAACTTTTTAATGATATGTTTATACCACAATTATTATGACCGCTGCTAGCATAGCTAGCGAAAGCGGTCATATAGGGATTGTCAAAGTTTTTTTTTTTTTTTTTTTCGTCATCTACTGAATTTTTCGTCAACGATACCAGGGACACCGAAACACCGGGGAACATGAAATTTGGTGGGCATGTAGCCCCACTAGACTTTTACGGAAAAATTTCGTTTGGTCCCCGGGGGCCACTCCCCCCCCCCCCCGCGCTGGGCCCCCCCAAACCCAAAAAATGCAGTTTTTCCTAGATAACTACCTGAACGGTGGCACCGAGGATGAAGACATTTTTATGGTATGTTGCTCTTAAGGGCCCACATCAACCTAGCCCATAATCACTCATTTGTGATTTGCGCCCCTCCCATAAAAAATGAAAATGCAATATTATTCTGCTTTAATCGCCCCTATCTTCAGTTGAGATGTTCAGAACTGCACCATATTTCATGTGTATGATTAACTTGACATCCTCTGGGGGTATGCTAAGTTTCGTAGAATTTCATCCATGGGGGGGTATAAAATAAATTAATTTATGTGCACATTTAGTGACTGTACACTCATCGGCCTGTAGATGGTGGTGTTGAGCGAAGGGTTGCTGGTTTAGGATGATACTGTCACTAAGGTTGCCAACTGTCCCGAATTAGGCGGGACGTCCCGTATTTTGGGCCTAATTTATTTGTCCCGTGCGTGACCTCCCGTGTCCCGTTTTTGGACAAGCTGATAAACCACTGACTGATACAACAGCAACAGCAGCAGTGCTGACCACGACACTTGAGAATGATCACCGACACCTGTCATCATCCAATCACAGCTTTTTTATATCACTGTTTTGAGACAAATCATTGTTTGATTTGCGAACATCCTCTGCCGTCTGGTCGCTTCCGCTTCAAGCCGGACTCGTCTCGCGCTAACGGTAATTTCCTTTCACTGTCCACGTTTTGATTTCGGCTAATAAATTTTGGCGAATGCAAACAACGTGATTATTGTTCATGAGTCTAACATCCAGCCACGCAAGAAAACATGTAATCTAACTGAGGGAATAATATGCTCAAAAAACATTTCTGATTATTATGAATGTTTTAAAGCTTTTAGAAAGTACATAGAAAGCTTTTGTAACATTATCTTAACTGTCACTTTTGATTAATGTAATGCATCCTTGCTGAATAAAAGTAGGCAATTACTTTATTTTTTTTCCCCAAAAAATAATCTTACTAACCCCAAACTTTTGAACTGTAAGCCTAGTGTATAATGTTAAAAAAGCTTTCTATTTTAGATAAATGCTGTTATTTTGAACTATGGTTTGTTTGTAATGTGACTTTTTTCATGTATGACATTAAAATTATTTTTAGAATTAAATACATAAATAAGGTTAAGCAATACAAATGTGTTTATGTCTGATAACCTTTTAAACACAAACTTAACTGCAGACACTGAAATGACGTACACTGTGTGATACAGTACAAATATTTTCAGTGTCCCTCATTTTCCAATAACCACGATTGTCCCGCATTTTCCTTTTCTGAAGTTGCCAACCCTAACTGTCACACACACACATGCAGGAATACAAACAAACGCAAGCATGCACACACACTGACATCCACATGCACAGACACACACCCATACACACACATACAAATCCACATGCACAGACACACACACACAAACGCGCACACACATGTACGCACGCATACATACACGCACAGACACACACAGACACACACACACACACACACACACAGACAGACATGCACATACTACTACTTTTTTTAGGTATATACATAAACACGCAATACAGCTAAATTGCTCCACGTCATTTATTTTTGTGGAAAGCCAGTGCAGGCCTGAGCGGCGGTCATATTTTGTACCGTTACATCTAGTTTATTTACATATAAACTGTGGCTATAATAAAAACTTGTTTTCATGACTTATTTATTCAAACATACATTAAATATTAAAGTACAGGTTAAGTAAAAAATGTAGATATAATGTATATATGTATTCGATCGCTGAGTTTGTAGTCATTGAAAGGCATTTTCTGAGGTAAACGTGACGTTACGTGACATTGTTTATAAGCCGTTTTATTGACGTCTTCTGGCGGTTGAAGCACTGATGGATTACATGACATGATGAGACATGATTGATTTCGTATCTTTCAACATTACTTCTGATGTTCATTCATGTTTATTTGCTGTTGTAACTAGTAGTAAATGTTGCTGGAAATTGCAAGCTCTCCATTGAAATTAATGGGATCATGTCGCTTTGTCGCCGGCGGTTTGTTGCTCAGTGAAATCCAGTCATTCCAATTGTTGATCCAATTCCGATCAGGAGTTTCACATGAGGGTGAAAAAGTTCCACACACAGATTACGCTCGAATTCAAGGTCACATGAATTCGCTGCGCTGACAAACCAAAATCTGCTTGGTTTGACTTCTGTTAGAGCTCTTACATCGACAATGGAGAGTTGTTGGTGTGAAATATCACCTTTTGTGACCGTAACAAAGAATCGGTTCATCAAAATAAGAATCAGTTAAAATCAAGAAATTGACATTGCCAACCCAGCCCTAATATATGTTTTTATTCTCTCTTCTCGGCTTATTCTCAGTAATTCATTTATAGGACAGGCTTAAACTTACTTGCGAGTCATATAATCATCACAATATACAATGTGTTGCTTTGAGAAGGTAATCGTCTGCCGACAGGACAGTACAACAGCGCTGAAACATGATCCCTGGAGGAAAATGATCCCTTTTCCCTACGGATGATATCAATGATAAAATGATAAGGATGATGATGATCCCTAATGATTCTGCTTCCAAAAATATATGGCAATCAAATATCATTTTCATTGAATATTGATGGAGACAATGTATAGAAAGAAAAAGGTTTTGATTATTTATTATGTAAAGGCAGCAAATGAGGTTGAACTGATCTACATAAACGTGCAATGATTATAGCTGGACATTCCTGATAAATCATGCATTAGATGTTTAGCTTGTTGTAGTACCGCATGTGTTAAACTGCTCTGTAAAGTGTTTGTGGTGCTCTTAACTTAAACATGTAACTATACTCTTTTTTTTTTTTATTAGTGCCCATCTTGAGGATAACTTTCCATTTTTTTAATACTTGTCTGTCATGAACTTTTGTTGTTGTTATTTTAATAAAAAAATGATCTGAAATGCAAAGTCTGAGTATGATTCCACAAATCAACATAAATGACACATGCACAAATACAGTAAAACTACAGCAGCATTGGGTCATGATGCCACTCATTCATCTCACTGAGCGTTGATAAGATTAAAAGAGCTTAATAAATGCCTGAATAAACACAGAGGTGCTAGATGATTTATAGTTTCATACTTACAGAATGTGTGTGTTTGGGAGCTGCTGAACATCTGAAGTACACACACATCTTCTGCTGCATGAATGATAGAGAGAATTCAACAGGTCTAAACTGAGAAACATTCAACTAATACGTTTTTACATTAAGAATGGCTGAGTCCGTGTGTTATAAACATGAATTAGTGTGTGAAAGTATGAGGTAAACAATGATAAACACACACTTCTAGTGGAGTATCTTGGAAATAAATAGTTATTTTGCAATTTTAATCCAATTTTGGGTCTGATTAAATTATTTAAAGTCCTCCATGTGGTGTTTTTAATGTGCTTTAAGACAAACCATGTGTAAGTTCATAAGTCGACAGCATTGCTGAGTATTTCCTCCTTAAAACTGCAGTGAACCAAAGACAGTCTCAAAAACACACTTTGAAATCGCTGGTGTTTCTGACGTCACAAACTACCTTGTAACCAATCAGATCAACGTGTGATTGTCAACCAGTGGATCTCTGAGCTGAGGGAGTGAGTGGAGGCGGGGCTCATTCGCATATTCATAGAACCGCGCATACTAAATGAGGCAAGGGTGTCGAGTTACATTCAAGATATTTTAAGGCATGAAGAAAAAAAATTCTAGGAAAGAACTTTTAGATGTGTAATTCTGGAGATCAGAGATGAGTTTTAACAGAAAGGGGGACGGGGGGACATTAAGGGCCTGTTTACACCTGCTCACATACATGCGTCTTCACAAAACGGATATAAATCCGATCTTAAATTCCCGCGCTATATGCAGATTTAATGGAGTTCACATCACCGAAATCAACATGAGCTGCATTTTATTGATCATCAGCTAATTTCACAATTAAAGACCGCAATAAGAGAGAGGCAACAGCCCTGGTGAGATCATTCGGTTCTTTACTTTTAATGATGATGATTGTGTGTCTGCGACTTTCACTTTGATCTGCGATAGTTCACACGCTGGCTTGATGAAGAGATGCTCGTCTGCAGTAGCGTCGTCATATCTGGCTATAACATGACATATAGCCCACAACACGCTCACACACGTTCATTTTTTAGCATTGTTGGGAGGAGTAAAATGTACATGTGTGGTTTCAACAACCAGAAATGGAAGGTTGCATTATGGGAAATGCATCGTTGCTCTGGTGTAAACGGCAAGTTAAAATCTCTGTAATGCACACAGAGAGCAAACACACACATGAGCAGATTAAACACACACGTGTGTCGTTCTGAACAAACACTGATTCACTGGAGGGAATATAATGCTGTGGCTCCATCTAGTGTTCATCACCAGTGTCCGCGCTCGAGCTCAGGAAACATGAGTCTGTGTTTCTGCATATGATCTGGTGAGAGCTGAAACACTGAGTGGCTCATTATATGAAATATTACATGAACAATTAATAACAAAAAAAAAAAAAAAAAAATATATATATATATATATATATATATACACTCACCTAAAGGATTATTAGGAACACCTGTTCAAGTTCTCATTAATGCAATTATCTAATCAACCAATCACATGGCAGTTGCTTCAATGCATTTAGGGGTGTGGTCCTGGTCAAGACAATCTCCTGAACGCCAAACTGAATGTCAGAATGGGAAAGAAAGGTGATTTAAGCAATTTTGAGCGTGGCATGGTTGTTGGTGCCAGACGGGCCGGTCTGAGTATTTCACAATCTGCTCAGTTACTGGGATTTTCACGCACAACCATTTCTAGGGTTTACAAAGAATGGTGTGAAAAGGGAAAAACATCCAGTATGCGGCAGTCCTGTGGGCGAAAATGCCTTGTTGATGTTAGAGGTCAGAGGAGAATGGGCCGACTGATTCAAGCTGATAGAAGAGCAACTTTGACTGAAATAACCACTCGTTACAACCGAGGTATGCAGCAAAGTATTTGTGAAGCCACAACACGCACAACCTTGAGGCGGATGGGCTACAACAGCAGAAGACCCCACCGGGTACCACTCATCTCCACTACAAATAGGAAAAAGAGGCTACAATTTGCACGAGCTCACCAAAATTGGACAGTTGAAGACTGGAAAAATGTTGCCTGGTCTGATGAGTCTCGATTTCTGTTGAGACATTCAGATGGTAGAGTCAGAATTTGGCGTAAACAGAATAAGAACATGGATCCATCATGCCTTGTTACCACTGTGCAGGCTGGTGGTGGTGGTGTAATGGTGTGGGGGATGTTTTCTTGGCACACTTTAGGCCCCTTAGTGCCAATTGGGCATCGTTTAAATGCCACGGCCTACCTGAGCATTGTTTCTGACCATGTCCATCCCTTTATGACCACCATGTACCCATCCTCTGGTGGCTACTTCCAGCAGGATAATGCACCATGTCACAAAGCTCGAATCATTTCAAATTGGTTTTTTGAACATGACAATGAGTTCACTGTACTAAAATGGCCCCCACAGTCACCAGATCTCAACCCAATAGAGCATCTTTGGGATGTGGTGGAACGGGAGCTTCGTGCCCTGGATGTGCATCCCACAAATCTCCATCAAGTGCAAGATGCTATCCTATCAATATGGGCCAACATTTCTAAAGAATGCTTTCAGCACCTTGTTGAATCAATGCCACGTAGAATTAAGGCAGTTCTGAAGGCGAAAGGGGGTCAAACACAGTATTAGTATGGTGTTCCTAATAATCCTTTAGGTGAGTGTATATATATATATAAATTAATGGAGATGTATTTTGTTTCTTTTAAGATTAGGCAATGGATTTATTTTATTTTCTGTAATATCGCCACATTTGACAGACTCAGACACCAGCTCCTGTTGTAATGGAGGACACTAGTAGAGCTGCTGGCCACAGGGGTCACACACACTCACACTAATGACAGATCATGTTTGATATATACAGTGAAAACACTCATAAATGACATCAAGACACACGCCACAGTTTATTCTCCATGTGTTTGTAATTTAATAAAAGCACATGACAATCTGAAATTCAAATAATGTGACACTGACCTCTGTGTTCGTCAAGATATCATCATCTGGCTAAAATCTGATAGACCTTTACAACAGCGTTTAAGAAAACAAGTTTAAAATGCAGTCAGTATTTACAGAATGTACATGAGCACGTCTAACATCAGGTTACGGTACGCCACTGTACACACACACACACACACACACACACACACACACACACACACACACACGCGTGAAGGACTCGCTGACCTCTTCTGATTGGCACAGAGCTCAGCCGGAGTGTGTGTGACTGATCTCGGACGCCGGAGTGTGTGTGACTGATCTCGGACGCCGGAGTGTGTGTGTGACTGATCTCGGACGCCGGAGTGTGTGTGTGACTGATCTCGGAGTGTGTGTGACTGATCTCGGAGTGTGTGTGACTGATCTCGGACGCCAGAGTGTGTGTGACTGATCTCGGAGTGTGTGTGTGACTGATCTCGGACGCCGGAGTGTGTGTGACTGATCTCGGACGCCGGAGTGTGTGTGACTGATCTCGGACGCCGGAGTGTGTGTGTGACTGATCTCGGACGCCGGAGTGTGTGTGTGACTGATCTCGGAGTGTGTGTGACTGATCTCGGACGCCGGAGTGTGTGTGTGACTGATCTCGGAGTGTGTGTGACTGATCTCGGACGCCGGAGTGTGTGTGACGCTGGAGTGTGTGTGACTGATCTCGGACGCCGGAGTGTGTGTGACTGATCTCCGACGCCGGAGTGTGTGTGACGCCGGAGTGTGTGTGACTGATCTCAGACTGAATACTGAAGCTGAGGAGTTCCTGAACATCAGCCTCTGAAACACACTGCCCTAACCCAACACGTCCAGGTCAGAGTTCACACACACCCAAACACACGCATGCACAGAGTCCATTTCTCAGATCAGAGGCTTTCTATGGAAACTCGAGTCAGTCGTGGAATTAAAGAATGAAAAACGTAATTGCGACTTTTTAATTTGAAAATTATGAGAAAAGTTAAAATTGAGATAAAAAGTCGCAATTACCTTTTTATACCTCATTTATTTTTATTCCACGGAAACACGTTTCCACAATTTTCAGACATAAGAACATAAATAATATTGAAAAATCATTAATGTAATGCAGGAGTCTTCTTCTGAAAAGCTGAATATGTGAATGTTGAGTCCTGTGTGTCCTCTGCGTGTGTGTTCGACACTAGAGAGAGTCACTGCTGGTCACGAAGATAAACAGGAACACTTCACAAGAGCTTTCATTAGCTGACGACATAAACAATACTCATACGGCACATTAATATCAGTTACTGCAACTTTCCACACTCAGAAACGGCATCATGAGATAACACGTTTAACTAACATTAGCACAAGCTCATACGTGCTGTAGAACTCTATCGCTCATGTTAACTAGCGCATCAGCTAATGCTAACTAATGAGAGCTTGTAAAGTGTTACTGTTTACTTCATTAATTACTTGATTTAAGCCATAGTGTGAGGTACAGTAACGGTTCCGTGACCGTAAACTCAACGGCTGAAACACCACAAGCAGAAAGATCATAACCGGCTTCGGCATCGTCATGCGCTGGATCATATTTATCCTGCTGGTTTAGCGGTGAAATATGAGCTGGACGTGTTCTGACATCAGCAGGTCTGACCTCTGACCTCTGACAGTGACATCAGCAGGTCTGACCTCTGACAGTGCCATCAGCAGGTCTGACCTCTGACCTCTGACAGTGCATCAGCAGGTCTGACCTCTGACCTCTGACAGTGACATCAGCAGGTCTGACCTCTGACCTCTGACAGTGACATCAGCAGGTCTGACCTCTGACAGTGACATCAGCAGGTCTGACCTCTGACCTCTGACAGTGCCATCAGCAGGTCTGACCTCTGACCTCTGACACTGTTAGCCAGTCGGTGGAGAGAAACAGGAGAACTCAGTCCATCACAGCAAACTCTGGGGAGAGTGATGTCATCATGTAGAAACAGCGTGAGCTCGAGTCTGAATACTGGAGTGTGTGTGTGTGTGTGTGGAACGGAGAAGTGGTCCTAGAAACACACACACCGGAATGTGGGAGGTGTGTGTGCGATACACACATCATCATTGCACTGTATGATAGCTTAACATAACAACCTGTCATTGTTTACTCACGGCGCAGAGTCAATGTAAACAATGACAGTGTGTGTGTGTGTGTGTGTGTGTGTCTGTCTGTCTGTGTGCGTGTGTCTGTCTGTGTGTGTGTGTGTGTGTGTGTCTGTGTGTTTGTTTGTTTGTGTGTGTGTGAGTGTGTGCGTGTGTGTCTGAGTGTCTGTGTGTGTGTGTGTGTGTGTTCCCGTCCCGCCGCCCCTGTTTCCTCAGTAACTGGATGCGGTGTGTGTGTGTGTGTGTGTGTGTTACTGCGTGTTCCCGTCCCGCCACCCCTGTTTCCTCAGTAACTGGATGCGGTGTGTGTGTGTGTGTGTGTGTGTGTGAGTGTGTGTGTGTGTCTGTGTGAGTGAGTGAGTGAGTGAGTGAGTGTGTGTGTGTGTGTGTGTGTGTTACTGCGTGTTCCCGTCCCGCCGCCCCTGTTTCCTCAGTAACTGGATGCGGTGTGTGTGTGTGTGTGTGTGTGTGTGTTACTGTGTGTTCCCGTCCCGCCGCCCCTGTTTCCTCAGTAACTGGATGCGGTGTGTGTGTGTGTGTGTGTGTGTGTGTTACTGTGTGTTCCCGTCCCGCCGCCCCTGTTTCCTCAGTAACTGGATGCGGTGTGTGTGTGTGTGTGTGTGTGTGTGTGTGTGTGTGTTACTGTGTGTTCCCGTCCCGCCGCCCCTGTTTCCTCAGTAACTGGATGTGGTGTGTGTGTGTGTGTGTGTTACTGTGTGTTCCCGTCCCGCCGCCCCTGTTTCCTCAGTAACTGGATGCGGTGTGTGTGTGTGTGTGTGTGTGTGTGAGTGTGTGTGTGTGTCTGTGTGAGTGAGTGAGTGAGTGAGTGAGTGTGTGTGTGTGTGTGTGTGTGTTACTGCGTGTTCCCGTCCCGCCGCCCCTGTTTCCTCAGTAACTGGATGCGGTGTGTGTGTGTGTGTGTGTGTGTGTGTGTGTGTGTGTGTGTGTGTGTTACTGTGTGTTCCCGTCCCGCCGCCCCTGTTTCCTCAGTAACTGGATGCGGTGTGTGTGTGTGTGTGTGTTACTGTGTGTTCCCGTCCCGCCGCCCCTGTTTCCTCAGTAACTGGATGCGGTGTGTGTGTGTGTGTGTGTTACTGTGTGTTCCCGTCCCGCCGCCCCTGTTTCCTCAGTAACTGGATGTGGTGTGTGTGTGTGTGTGTGTTACTGTGTGTTCCCGTCCCGCCGCCCCTGTTTCCTCAGTAACTGGATGCGGTTGTGACAGTAGAACTTGATGGCCCTCCAGTCGCGCTGGTTGCTGGCCAGCAGAGGGCAGAGTTGCAGACACCGCTCACAGTCCGCCTTCGCAGGAACACGCAGATCCACGATGTTGCGCTTCAGGTGCGTCTCCACGGCAACACGCTCCGCCTCCGACCAGGGCCGCTTCAGGACGCCGCGCTTGCCTGGCGAACACGCAAACAACACGCGTTACACAAACCCCCGAGATCAGTCCTCGCATACATTAAACTAAATAGTATATTAAAATAGTAGATAGTAAATAACACATTCATAACAATAGCTCAATAAAACTGGTATTCATTTTACATATTTACTGAATTAGAAATTCTGAAATGGAAAATATATGAATTTGCAAACTTGATAAAAACTAAAGATTTTATTTAGTGGTTGACCAATACGGATTTTTTGATGGCCGATGCCGATATCCGATATATCAGCTGATATAAAACCGATATATTTAATTTAACCAAACTTTTAAAGAACAGAACTAAATGTCATTACTGTTTTAGTAAAGAAAAGGAAGCCAGTTGTGTAATCTCAAGCTCAGTAGTGTGTCATGTGACTCACCTGATTTGACCTGTGAGCTCCGCCTCTTGAGCCCAGCTGACGGAGAGGGCGTGGCCTGTGACACGCGCGGGCTAGTTCCCTTCTTCTGCCGCGGCGATCGAGTACTGGCTACTCTCTTCTTCACAACGACAGCTCTCTCCTTATTCCCATTGCCTTCCCCATCCGAATCCTCCGAGAAAGAGTCGGCAGAGTTTCCCGACATCACTGCCGGAACAGAGAGAAAACTTTAGCAGTCGTTTGTGCTCAGATGCAATACTTTAAAAGTGTGCGCTTGTCTATCTCTATGCCTTAGTAATCAGCTCGAGTCTTACCGTCCAGCTCGAGGCAGATGTGCTGCAGACTCATCCCTCTGAACAGAACCCCCTCGCGCTCCCCGTACAACACCACTCGCCCCACGCGGTTCATCAGCGCCGGGTCCTGACCAATCCGAGCGCAGCTCTGGGTCACATGGTACTCCCTCTGCAGGAAATCCTCCAATCGTTTGGTCGCAGCGCCTGTGGCTTTTTCTCCCTCCTCGAGCAGCAGGAGTTGGGTTAGGATGGCCACCTGGCGGCGGGCGCGGGGCGCGGTTAGCGTTGTGGGGTTTTTAGCGCCGCTAGTGCGCGCTAGGCTCCGGAGAAGGTCAGTGCCGCGCAGTGGCGTAGCCGGCGAGTGATACGGCCGGGAAAACACGTACGGGCTCTCAGGATCGACTCCTACATCTCCTGACGTCTTTAAGAGAAGATCCAGACACGCTTCTGAATGCGGAGGAAGGATTAGCGGTTGAACGCGACCACGTTTGCCTAAAACGCCCACGCGAGTGAGGTGGCAGAGCACGTGCCGCTCGAAAGGGGAGAGAGACTCGTCCGACGGGAGGACTGAGTTTCGGTCCCGGTAGTCCTGGATGGTGAGCTTGGCCACCTCGCACTCGCGGTGCCGGTTGTAGAGGATTAGCAGAGCTAGGCTGGAGTGGCAGAGCAGACGCCAGGCCTCCGCTGAGCCCGAGGCCCGGGACAGCGTGAGGAACGAGGAGTGCTGCTGTCGGCGCAGGAACATGACCAGCGTGGAGAGAGACGACAGCAGAGGAGGCATGTGTGAGCGCTGCGAGCTGCACGGGAAACACAAACACCACACTGAAAGATCAGCATTGTAAAGGGGACATATCATGAAAGTTGGACTGTTTCCGTGTTTAAGTGCTATAATCGGGTCCCCAGTGCATCTACCAACCAGCTGATATGACAGACTTGCGCTGCACATGTTGCACTTTACGGTATTTTCCTTTTTGAAGTGATTTCAATCATCTTTAAAGCAGTTCAAAACCATCATGTTGAACAGTGCACATCTGAAGCGTCTCAGCTGAAGGAAATAATACATTATTTTTTGGCTTTAATATATCGGCCAAATTTTCTTATCGGGCCGATATCGATAACATTGAAAATGAATATTGGCCGATACCATATATTGTGCATCCCTAAGAATAACTTCCATTTCCTCTTGCAGCATCTCTTCTCTTCTCTGATGATGTGGGCGGGGCAACCTGTCACTCACATGAGATCAGCCAATAGCAAACCACAACCATCCAATCAATTCCCCACAGACAAAATCAAGCCCCGCCCACATCTGTTCTTGTTCCAGAAGCGTTTCACTAGACAAAATAGAGGAGAAAAGAATAGTGCAACTTCTCTTTCATGATGACTTTAACCTTGTGCTGAAAATCTTTTACCTAAATTGGTGTTTCGGGTCTAAAATGATCGGGCTTTTAAATTGCGAGTGAGGTCAGCCAGGTATAAAACAAAATCTGTGCTAGCTGAAAGAAAACAAGTTGATCAAAAGATTAAATCCAATATTTGGCAATAACATATCATAAGAGAAGATTTATAAGAACTTTTTAGTAAACCTGGAACATCACAAGTGCAACCAGATGGAAAAAAAAACCAAAAGGATAAAAAATATAAATGTTTTGGTTATTCACTGTGAGCAAAGTCAGTTCAATGCAATAACATGAGCATTTATTGTGTATAAATTGTGTTTTTTAGATACATTTTAATTATTTTATTTTAGTTTTGTTGACAATTGGTTTGTCGTTACAAGTTTAAGAAGATGGTTAGAAAAATTGCACATTGATAATCTCAGTAATTTATTTTTCGATTAACTGTGTGGAAGAAATGTTATCTTTAAGGTGTGTGTGACCATCATATGACAGTAAAAGAGCACACACAAACCTTATTCTAATATGGAATTGTATTGGAATGGTAAAGAGTGTTGGTACGTGACAGGAGGACCTCCACTCAAGGACACAATATGATGAACAAGTCTAAGAATGTTCCACATATGGTTGAAATACCATCATTGGCCTAGAAAGATAACATTCTGGGAGTCAGGACTAGGGGTGTAACGGTACGTGTATTCGTACCGAACCGTTTCGGTACAGGGCTTTCGGTTCGGTGCACGTGTGTACCGAATGACTGAATGCAATATTTTGTGTGCGGAACATAGGTACATTTTCGTGTTTCTACACGAACATATTAAGTGGCGGAAGTCTCCGCGTTCAGCGCAAATCCCGCCCTGCAGCTGATTCTAAAGTTTTATCCGTCGTCACTGTAACCTAAACCAATGAAATCAACTGCAGGGCGAAAAAAAAGCTTTTCCGCTCCGTGTGCGCCGCCGCACTCTCCGTTCCGCGCGCGCGCGCGTGTGTGTGTGTGTGTGTGTGTGTGTGTGTGTGTGTGTGTGTGTGTGTGTCGGCCCGCTGCGCTCTCTGCTCAATGTTCGAGTCCATGTTTGCGCTGCGCGTTCTGCTCTGTCGTTAACGGCCCAAACACTCCAATCATGTACCGATCACGCACTGGAAAAGCAAAGTCCGCTCAAATAAGGTGAAATTTCTCAGTAGTACACTTCTGTTTGCTGAGCTGGTATAGTTATGCTGGCAACAATGGTAAAATGACCTGCTCTGATCACATGCTCTGGTAATAATAGCTTTGTAGGCTACTATAGCTTTGGACTATATTTTATTTTGATAATTATTAAAAAAGTGGGAAAAAAAATCTTAAATTGATTATGTTGATTGATTATTGAAAAATAATAATACATTGATATATTTATGCTTAATATTATTTTAATATAGGGCTATTTTCTGTTCCTTTTTTCCCCCGTGTTTCATTTAATTAGGTGATTATAAGTTTAATTATTGATGATTACAAGCTTGGAGGAATTGCAATTAATTACAGCAAATTGTGCAATTAATTAGTTCTTTTTTTTTATCGATTCCCAGCCTTAATTTTTAAATATGAGCAGGCCTACAAGCTGGGATTGGTAATGCTGCACTGTAATCATAGTTATTTATTTATATTTTTCATTATATTTTATTATGTGATATTGGTTTGAGACTGAGAGTATTTTATTTAGTGGAGAACTTTGCAGCAGTATTTTATTTCTTATTCTTTTATTTTATTTTATATCTATTTTATTAAAAAGTGTTTAAAAAAAGTGTAAACAAATTGTTAAAAAAAGTTTATAGTAATAAACAACCTGCAGTTTAATGTTTGCATTTCTTTCCCTTACTGTACCGAAAATAAACCGAACCGTGACTTTAAAACCGAGGTACGTACCGAACCGTGATTTTTGTGTACCGTTACACCCCTAGTCAGGACTATAAAGGATGAAGGATGCCCTCCCTCACGGTCACTCTGCAGACACTCTGTGTGACTGTACGACTGCTGGCCTTTTCTTGCAAGAAAATAAACCTCATCAAAGACTATTGGAAATGTTTGTCTCTTATTCAGTGATAGAATTTTGTTTTCCACCACAATTTGGCGTAGTCGGCAGGATTCGTTGGATGTGCCTCTTGAACCCGAGAGCGGACGGGGACTGAGTTCCAGCCCTACCTCGTAAACTTGAGAGACGAGGGGCCGACTGCAGGGGCCAGGACCGACACCACTGGAATCATCAGAAGAACTGAAGTAGCGTTAGAAAATTGTTTGCCACCACAATTTGGCGTTGTCGGCAACAATTGTGAGTTTGAAAAATATATAAAAATTATGTATTTGAAAAAGCATGTCAAAGATGATGCAGAACATGGGACGAGCTTTAACTGGATTAGTTATCCAGCTCTGTCTGCTACTGGTAATTATGACTAATTTTGTCATTTATGATGTTATTTGAAGACTCTCTGGATTATTTATGTAAATTGAATTGGGAAGTTGAAGACTGAGTCCATCATGGGTTACAAACCCTTGTCTAGAAATATGAGGAAATATATAGCCTAAACTTAAATAGTCAACTATCTCTGATCAAAAAGTGACAAATTGGCTGAGTCACCATAAAAATGATCAAGAGAGCGCTGTCAAATTTGTGAAAGGCTAGTGGGTGAACAAAGGAGGAGGACGGGAACATCACTGATGTGTGACTGTCCTTGACTATGTCTGTACACCATGACCCGACCGGACAGACACAAGACTCGAAAACTGTGAGAATGAGATAAAAATAAGGTCAAAAGATTGAAGTCTTAAGGAAATCCTTTTGAAGGAAAGATCTATAATAATAATTTTTGATGAATGGATAAATACAGGATGATGTAAAATGACAGACGATGAATCCAACAATTGTGTTGTTTGTAGTTGGTTGTGCCTTCAGAGACGAAACAGAAGGCCTGAATCGAGCAAGATAGGCAGTGACCCCTGGATCTGAAAGCGTTAGTCTTCGGGCCGTTGGCATTTATTACTCTGTCTGAGGAGCTGAGTTTGTGGCTTTAACAGAAGCCTGTAAATTAACGAAAGGAAAATGTGTGACGATTTACATAGATTATTGTAATTCGTTTGCAGTTGCTTCTGATTTTGGGGCTGTGGTCAGATGGTCGACCTATCTTTCATGATGGGTTAATATCAAATTTGCTGAATGCTATTTTGTTGCCTGATCGAATTTCTATTTGTAAATGCTCAGAGCATACTAACAAAAAATATTTTATTTCTATAGGAAATGGCATGGCGGACGTGGCTGAAAAACTGCTGCCACCCAACCGAAGGAGATTAAGTGTAACATGTTATCTGGAAGTTATTTTTCTGACTCGTTACAGAGCATCAGTCTTCTGATTAAGACACAGAGAAGTAACTCTGGCTGCTGTATTAAAGAAGCGTTTGGTTTAGTGTTGATGGCAAACCTTGTTTACCGAAACATTTCTTCAAACACTATGATAAACGATGCACGGGTTGGACCATGCATCAAAAGGGTGGATGCACATGAAGGGGGGTGTGGGGGGTGGAGGAGAGAGAAGCATGAAGAGGGGAGTTAGCTAGAGGAGAGATGTCCTAGACAACTACAACGACTAACGTTAAAAATGTATATTCTTGAGAATTTTGACATGGCCGACACACGACCAAAGAGACGACGTTCCGACGAACAAATAACAAAGAAGAGGGAAAAGGAGAAGGAACGCGAAGTCCCGAATTTACATCGGAAAAGCATTCAAAAGGTTGTGAGAACTCTGCCGGCAGAAGGGCTTCCGATCCGACATTCAGGAGGCTCTGTTTCTGCTGGACAGGTGTGTTGATCCAGTTTGGTTTTTCTAAATGGTTCATGACTGTTTTAGGAAGCACAGGAGGGAGGGGGAGGGGACGGGATGAGGAGGAGGGAGGGTCGAGCTAGCCTCCGTTTTGTTTGACAATACTTTGAACGTCAACAAGAAGTGACGTCACCCAGCATCGCTTAGAGCAGCTTTAATGTTAGAGGATAAAAGTACTGTATTGTCTCCTATGCCCACAAGAGGGCGCAAGCGAGCGCAACAAGCAAATATAAACCAAATCAAGCATGCAATCTTTTATTGAAATGAAATTCATTTTTTAAAGTGCATTAACTTTTGAAACAGTTGTTCTTAAATAATTATAATTTCCTTAATGTGCATGCAAGGAAAATTAGGTTATACTAGTGCAGAAATGAATTTTGCATTTGAATGTGCAGGGGTTTTTTTTAATTCAATGAATATTCAAAATTACAATTTTTATTTGACAGTCAATCAGAATCCATCCTGCTGTAACGAGCTCCAGCATTTAAAGCGGCAGACGACAAATAAACAGAACGATATCGTCCACTGCTAATATAGTTATCTTTATCACGCAATTCTGACTTTTTAATCACGCAAATTTTGACTTCATAACACGCAATTGCGACTTTATATCAGGCAATTCGGACTTTATATTGCGGATTTCTGACTTTATATGGCGCAATTCTGACTTTATATCGCGCAATTCTGACTTTATATCACGCAATTCTGACTTTATATCACGCAATTCTGACTTTATATCATGCAATTATGACTATATCACGCAATTCTGACTTTAAATCACGCAATTATGACTATCACGCAATTTTGACTTTATATCACGCAATTATGACTATATCACGCAATTATGACTATATCACTGATTTCTGACTTTTTATCATGCAATTCTGACTATATATCACGCAATTCTGACTTTTTATCACGCAATTTTGACTTTATATCACGCAATTATAACTCTATATCAGGCAATTCTGATTTTAATTCTGACTATATCAGGCAATTCTGACTTTATATCAGGAAATTCTGACTTTATATTAGGCAATTCTGACTTTATATCACACAATTCTGACTTTATATCACGCAATTGCGGCTTTATATCACGCAATTCTGACATTATATCACGCAATTATGACTATATATCTCGCAATTCTGACTTTATATCACGCAATTCTGACTTTATATCACGCAATTCTGACTTTAATTCTGACTATATCACACAATTCTGACTTTATATCAGGCAATTCTGACTTTATATCAGGCAATTCTGACTTTATATCACGCAATTCTTACTATATATCACGCAATTCTGACTTTATATCACGCAATTGCGACTTTATATCACGCAATTCTGACAATATATCAGGCAATTCTGCGCAATTCTGAATTAATAACGCAATTCTGACTTTATATCACGCAATTCTGACTATATATCTCGCAATTCTGACTTTATATCAGGCAATTCTGACTTTATATCAGGCAATTCTTACTATATATCATGCAATTCTGACTTTATCAAGCAATTCTGACTTTATATCACGCAATTGCGACTATATCACGCAATTCTGACAATATATCAGGCAATTCTGCGCAATTCTGAATTAATAACGCAATTCTGACTTTATATCACGCAATTCTGACTATATATCTCGCAATTCTGACTTTATATCACGCAATTCTGACTTTATTTCACGCAATTCTGACTTTAGATCACGCAATTCTGACTTTATATCACGCAATTCTGACTTTATATCACGCAATTATAACTATATATCATGCAATTCTGATTTTAATTCTGACTATATCAGGCAATTCTGACTTTATATCAGGAAATTCTGACTTTATATTAGGCAATTCTGACTTTATATCACACAATTCTGACTTTATATCACGCAATTGCGGCTTTATATCACGCAATTATGACTATATATCTCGCAATTCTGACTTTAATTCTGACTATATCAGGCAATTCTGACTTTATATCAGGCAATTCTGACTTTATATCACACAATTCTGACTTTATATCACACAATTCTGACATTATATCACGCAATTATGACTATATATCTCGCAATTCTGACTTTATATCACGCAATTCTGACTTTATATCACGCAATTCTGACTTTATATCACACAATTCTGACTTTATATCACGCAATTGCGACTTTATATCACGCAATTCTGACTTTATATCAGGCAATTCTGACTTTATATCACGCAATTCTGACTTTATATCAGGCAATTCTGACTTTATATCACGCAATTCTTACTATATATCACGCAATTCTGACTTTATATCACGCAATTGCGACTTTATATCACGCAATTCTGACTTTATATCAGGCAATTCTGACTCTATATCAGGCAATTCTGACAATATATCAGGCAATTCTGCGCAATTCTGAATTAATAACGCAATTCTGACTTTATATCACGCAATTCTGACTATATATCTCGCAATTCTAACTTTATATCACGCAATTCTGACTTTATTTCACGCAATTCTGACTTTATATCACGCAATTCTGACTTTAGATCACGCAATTCTGACTTTATATCACGCAATTCTGACTTTAGATCACGCAATTCTGACTTTAGATCACGCAATTCTGACTTTATATCACGCAATTCTGACTATATATATCAGGCAATTCTGACTATATATCTCACAATTCTGACTATATATCAGGCAATTCTGACTTTATATCAGGCAATTCTGACTCTATATCAGGCAATTCTGACTTTATAACACGCAATTCTGACTTTATATCACACAATTCTGACTTTATATCAGGCAATTCTGACTATATATCTCACAATTCTGACTTTATATCACGCAATTCTGACTTTATATCAGGCTATTCTGACTTTATATCAGGCTATTCTGACTATATCACGCAATTCTGACTTTATATCAGGCAATTCTGACTTTATATCACGGAATTCTGACTTTATTTCACGCAATTCTGACTTTATATCACGCAATTCTGACTTTATATCACGCAATTCTGACTTTATATCAGGCAATTCTGACTATATATCACGCAATTTTGACTTTATATCTCGCAATTCTGACTATATATCACGCAATTTTGACTTTATATCACGCAATTCTGACTTTATATCAGGCAATTCTGACTATATATCACGCAATTTTGACTTTAATTCTGACTTTATATCACGCAATTCTGACTTTATATCACTCAATTCTGACTTTAATTCTGACTTTATATCACGCAATTCTGACTTTATATCACGCAATTTTGACTTTATATCAGGCAATTCTGACTATATATCACGCAATTTTGACTTTAATTCTGACTTTATATCAGGCAATTCTGACTTTATATCACTCAATTCTGACTTTAATTCTGACTTTATATCACGCAATTTTGACTTTATATCACTCAATTCTGATTTTAATTCTGACTTTATATCACGCAATTCTGACTTTATATCACGCAATTTTGACTTTATATCACGCAATTCTGACTTTATATCAGGCAATTCTGACTATATATCACGCAATTTTGACTTTAATTCTGACTTTATATCAGGCAATTCTGACTTTATATCACTCAATTCTGACTTTAATTCTGACTTTATATCACGCAATTTTGACTTTATATCACTCAATTCTGATTTTAATTCTGACTTTATATCACGCAATTCTGACTTTATATCAGGCAATTCTGACTTTATATCACGCAATTCTGACTTTAGCCTATATCACACAATTTTGACTATTTCACGCAATTCTGACTTTATATCAGGCAATTCTGACTATATATCACGCAATTCTGACTATATATCACGCAATTCTGACTTTATATCACGCAATTCTGACTTTATATCAGGCAATTCTGACTTTATATCACGCAATTCTGACTTTATATCACACAATTTTGACTATTTCACGCAATTCTGACTTCATATCAGGCAATTCTGACTATATATCACGCAATTCTGACTAGGCCTATATATCACGCAATTCTGACTTAATATCACACAATTCTGACTTTATAACTCACAATTTTAACTTCATATCACGCAATTCTGACTTTTTACTCGCAATTGCGACTTTATATTAGAGCCCGACCGATAAAGGATTTTTAAGGCCGATACCGATACAAATATTTGGTGATTTAAAAATCCGATATTCCAATATATCGGCCGATATATATATTTTTTAAAAATCCAGAAACGCGTAACAAAACATGAACAGTTCTGATAAATATAATATATAAAAATACAAACTTAAGATATGAAAACAACCTTTGAACAACAACAACAACAAAAAAATCAACTATTATTATTAATATTGACAGTAATAATTAAAAAAAATCAATGATGATGATTATTATCATCATCATTTGTATAATTATTAAACAAGACAAAGGTCATTCCGTGTGTGTGTGTGTGTGGTCATGGGTTCAAAGCAAGAACTGATAAGATTGTAAATGTGTACCTTGAAATGCAATGTAAGTCGCTTTTGATAAAAGCGTCTGTCAAATGTCCGTTTGCATTTTGATTATTTCGAGAACCGTTCATCCAATCGACTTCACAAGGGAGTGTCGCATTTGGTGCAATAGCCTATAGATGGACACGCGAGACGCCACACGTTCAGAATTAATAAACTTTTAGTAAACTACAGAACAGCGCGAGCGGGCAGCGGTGCACCTCACACGGGCAGGGCTGGCGCGTGAGCAGCGCGTATTTTTTTCCGGCGTCCATGTTAATCAATGAGTGCATAATGCATTCACACCGGGAGCAGGAGCAGCGCGTGAGCGTCCAGCAGGAGCGTCGCGTGAACAGCAGTGCAGCGGGGGTTTCGGCGCCGAGTCTATTTTTGCTGCGCCGCTTACACTGAATTAAAGTGACAATGCATTGATCATGGCCAAAATACACCGCAGTTTTATCCAAAAAGTGCATTGATGATATCTATTGTGTTTTAAACAGTCAATCAAATGACCAACAGCAATTTAAAAAGAAAACAAATGTCCAAAAACAAACTTGTTGCCCGAATAATAAAAACAAAGATGAACCAAAAGTTATATAAATGAAATTATTAATAAAATAAGCTTCTTGACAAGTCTTTTCTCTGAAATGTATTTGAAAACGAAATAAAGCAATGCCAACTTATCCATTATGCTCCGAGAACGGACACTGCAGTGATATAAAACGCACACGTCTGTTAAATTAAGCAATACTTTTAAGGTAGTCTAATATTTTTCTGACTAACAAATTACTGACACAGTAAAGGGTAGATTTAAATAAAGAGAAACGAAATTTAAATAAAGAAAAACGAAATTTAAATAAAGGAAAACGAAATTTAAATAAAGAAAAACGAAATTTAAATAAAGAAAAAACGAAATTTAAATAAAGAAAAACGAAATTAAGTTAAATTAAAAACGAGATTAATTTAGATTGATAATAAGGGGTAAAAAGGCTAATACATTTTGTTTCTACTATTATTCTATTTTCCACAATGTCAAAGCAACGCAGCTTAACCCAAAACACAAGCTCAGGCATGCACTTCGGTCCATACAAACTACGCTGTTCTGCGCTCTAGCCTTTCCACGTGGCTCGAGCCGCATTTTAGACGCGTGTCTCACACAGGCAGTGTGCAAACTCCAACCTGTTAACATGGGAGCCGAAATAAAAACGGACATGCCACGCAGCTGAGACGCTCACGCCACGCAGCCAGTGTGTCGCCGGCCTTATTCAAGCGCGAATGAGAACCGTTTCGCGGGGATCCCATCCAGGTGTGCAAAAAAAAAAAGAAAAAGAAAACGAATATTCAAATGTCAAATTTTCAAATGGAATACCAACCCACCGAACGAATATTCGAATATTTGGGTCCAGCCCTAGCTGCTTTTATTTTATTTTTTAAATATTCATTTATCGGCCATTATAAATGCCGATACCGATAGTTTGGAAAATGCCTAATATCGGCCGGGCTCTACTTTATATCACACAATTCTGAGATAAAAAGTCTAAATTGCGAGATAAAAAGTCGCCATTACCATTTTTATTTTGTGGCGGAAACAAGCTTCCATTCAACTCCACTTTTGATTTCAAGCGAACTGTTATAAGCAACAAAAGTTTCAAACAAAAACTTACCTCGTCATTTCACCGTTCTTCTCTTCTCCGTCTCCTTTCACGTGCAACTCGTTCTCCACCTCCTCCTCTTTTCCAGGCGTGGGCTGCGCCTCCTCTTTGGTCTTCTCCATCTCCTCCTGTTTCTTCTGCTGCAGTTCCTTCTCTCTCTTCGGCGGGCGCCCCCTCCTGGCGGGAGGCGGAGGCGTGTGCGTTACAGCGCTCTTGCTAACGCTCTTGCTAACACCCTTCCTAGTGGGCATCGGCGTCGCGTTCGTCTTCTTCGAGGTATTCGGAGGCGGAGACACCGAGAGCGAGAAGGAGACGGCTCCAGGTTTAGATGGCGAAGACAAAGGCTCTTGCTCTCGGGAAAACAGTGGCGTTCCCAGCGAGGAAGACGAGGGTTGAGCGGGAGAGAGGAAGGAGTCGGTGGGCGTAGCATTAGCGGGGAGTAGCGATAGCTCCATGGCGGCTCGAACCTCGGGCTGCTGATCGTGGTGTTTCTCCAGGTGTCGTGCGAGCGAGCGGAAGTGGCGTCCACAGTACGGACAGTGTCTGCGACTCGCGCCGTGCCCGATGTTTATGTTTATGTTATTGTTTATGTTGGTGGTGGGCGGGGCTAGAGGCTGCTGGAAGGGGGAGGCGGATGAAGGGGCGGGGCTAGCGAACGAAAGGGGGCGGGGCTGAGTCTTTTTCTTCACACTGGCTGAGGTTTTTCTTTTCTTGCGCCGCCTCATCATTCGGCCCCTCAGCTCCTCTAGCTCTTCATCGTCGTCGTCGTCATCGTCGTCTTCCTCTTCTTCTTCTTCTTCTTCTTCATCCTCGCGGTCGGAGTCGCTGGGTTCGGAGTGGGACGCCGGAGAGGAGGAGGGAGACAGAGACCAAGAGGGAGTGAGGTAGTCGGAAACATTGAGAGAGAGAGGGAGGGAACCGGGATCCTCCTCCTACAGACACGGAGACAGAAATGAGCTGGAAGTGAGACACTATCATCTAAAAATCTAACACTGAAAGTGTTTTTGGGAAGATGTTTTCCTCAAGAGTGTGAGTGTGTGTGAGTGTGTGTGTGTGATTCACCTTCTTGATGTCTCCCTCTGGGTTGAATCCACACTCAAAGCCCCGTGGAGACACTGAGCTGTGAAACCCCTGTATTAAACACAACAGAAGAATGTGCTGAAACACACTCACACACACTGAGTCTCAACAGGACCTGGAACGTTTAACATCACAGGGGCCCGTCGGGGATTTTCAAACATAAAGGTTGTGTGGGAGATAAACATGTGACAATTAATAAATTCTCATTTAACTGAACAATAGGAAAATGTCATCTGATTAATTGTTTGATAATGTAACTGTATTCAGCTGACTCACCAAGGCGTTTTCTCCCCAGTCGTTCAGGCTGTAGTCCACTGTGATCTCCTCACCTTTGGCAATGTCTCGAATCGCTATGACGACAAGCCGGACCTGATTCCCACAATGCACCTCTCTAATCCTGCAGTTGGCCGGCGGGTGGAAGAGCACAGGACCTCGAACGCCACTCGCTCCTTCTTCCCCGAGCTCAGGAACACTACACACACACACACACACACACACAATACGAACATGCATTAAAGAGCCATATTCTGCTGTTTGAGCATGAAAAATGCAGTTCTCCTCTATATCAGTGTCAGTGTTCCTGAACTCCTGAAACGCCTCCAGTGTAGTCTTGAGTTTCTCCCGGGAACGAACACGTCACAATATTCCTCATTATAATAATTAATGCGCAGAATAAAGGGGCGGGGCCTGGTTGAGTTAGTTAGTAGTGTGTTAAACTGGCGGTTATGGTAAGGGGCGGGACATCTCCCAAACACACTCGAAGCACTCGACCAATCACAACACACTGCTCCAGCCGACCAATCAGAGCACAGTGTGCTTTTCAGGAGGAGGGGCTTCATAGAGACAGGAAGTAAACAGAGCATTACTGACAGACTGGGAAGAGAGGAGCCGCAACAATGGAGAATATGGGGAGAATAATCAACATTACAGCAGGAAAACCTGTTCTAGTAGAGCCTGAACACAACATCTTTAAGAGTTGAGAGCATCAGTACCAGAGCTGTGACGGGTCGGTGATGAAGTACGGGCTCCCCGGCGGGGGAAGACGATCTTCTGCTCCCTCTGCGTACGGCTCGTCCCCTTACACAACAACAAAGGGTTAAAACCGTCAATCACACACAAAACTAGGGCTGTACTGTCCTAGTCGATTAGTTGGTCGATACGTTCTGGTTCGACCAAAATTCTGATTGGTCGATTTTCTGCCGCGTTTATTTCATCAGTTTTGCCGCGCTGAGGCGCGCTCATTTCATCAGGTGGAAAGCACTAACTGCTAATGGGGGTGTTTTCAGAGTACCCTTGTTTCACTGTAACAGTCTGTCTTCAAAACACCCCCTTGTTTTCACCTTTTTTGGATTAGTTCAACCCAAGAGAGAGCGTCGAGCGTAGAAGGTTTGATGCTGAATATTATTTATTTAATTGTGAGAGCGTTTAGTCAGTCCTCTTCTAACATGTCAACAACAAAGAAATCGACAGTGTGGCAGCATTTTGTTAAAATTGATGACAGGAAAAAGGTCGAATGCAAAGTTTGCAAGCAACAGTTTTCCACAGCTTGACGACAAACATGACATCTAAAAGTGGTAAGCTCACTTGTCTGTGTTAGCTTGCCCTGTCTGTTTTGAGTAGGCTATGAACATATCAGAATTTGCATATTTCAATGTTTTAGTGTGATAACCTAACTTTTTTATTTTTTATTTGGAGCCTAATGCGCCATTGCGCTGTGCTGTTGGTTGTGTTAGTTTTGAGCCTAGGATGCTTTATTTTTCAGTTATGCACTTTATTTCGTTTCTGCTCTTGATCTGGTTTGTTTAATAAATATTATTTTTTTATTAAAGTAGACGTGCCTTTTGTGTTTATTAAGAGTAAAAGCTTTAAGTTAATAGTCTATACGTGTCTCAGCTGCGAAGCTGAGCTCATGTTCAGCCTCGCTCGGTGCGAGGACATGCACGGTGAAATGATAGTGTCTGACAGTTATAACTTATTATTATAACATATGACAAAAATAATTGTCTAAATTATGTTGCATATTCCTCAACAGTTCTTGTGATGATATCACTAGTTGACAACATATAGTACTATTTTCGGAAATCATAAGCTATGATATTGCGCAGGTGCACGTGATGCAGCGCTGTCAGAGCTGACAGACTCGAGTGTCAAAATAATTAGGTCA